>LBNU01013809.1:87820-99318 GCA_014162995.1 Artemisia annua
TTATTCATAAAAAAGAAAAACCCACATACACGTAAGAACGTGCTAGCTGAGGTCTCCGGATCTGCTTTGAAAAACCATTTTGGCTCACGATTGCAAGTGTAGCGAACCCAAGTTCAGCATGTTTCATGGTCAAGTTTTTTGGTAAAATGTCATTTCCCATGTTTGCTAGTGCAACGAAGTGTTGGGAATTTGTTTGGTGAAGTCAATTTATGACACATTGAGCAAGACCAGATTCTGAAGGTTTGTGAGATCGTAAAGTTGACCGTTGAGCTTATCATGAGAAATGTTAAAGGGTTGTTGATTTAGTTTACCCAACGAACTCGGGTGGGATTTGACCATCGAATCGGTTACAGTAGATCAACACCACCCGAGATCGATTAGGAATTACACCATGGAGTCGGTTGTTACTGCTCTTGTCAAGAAAAATCAAATTCTTTAGATTTCCAATCAGTGGCAGAATATATTTAGTAAGATTATTGCCATCGATTTTAACTGAAGACATACTTGTGCAACTTCCAATATCGGGTGGGAGAGACCGGATAAGTTATTAGAAAGTATTAACAGTTTTTTAAAACGTATGCATCTTTAATCTCTACGTTTTCATCAAATTCTCCTTTTCAAACCATCATCTCTGAGTTCTGCACAATTTCTTAGCCCAAATAAACATCTGAAAATGTATCTTTTCCGTAACAGAGTTGATGTTGAACACATACATTTTTCATCCTCATGAATGATCCTACTACATTCACACTTTTTGTCATTTGAGTTTTAAACTTCTGATATTCATTAAACCTTTAGGTTTGGAATCTTATTTTGAGCGCTCTTCTTTATATTCATGACAGCATTGAGTTTGGTCTCGACTTCAAATGTTATCCAACATATACGAATCACTCTTTCTGTAATTTTCATCAATTATATCTTCACTTATTTGATGATATCCTTCACTAGGTAAGAGTTATTTTGTGCTTCTTTCTTGTAATAAGTTATCAAGATTCAAGAATGGCTTGTATAAAATGAATTTTTGTTTGCATTAGGCTTATTTTAGATAATTTTTTTAGTATGAACTACCACGGTTGGACTAAATTTGACTATTACACGTTTGTACATACGGATTTCCTACATGTTGACTATAATTTGGCCGAAGTAATATTTCTTAAGTAACGTGGTTTTTAAATCCGTTCCTGATTTGTGTTTCTGGTGAGTAAAAGTAAACGAGCGGGGTAACCCGCGCGTTGCTGCGGGAGCGCTATGATTAAGACATCCTTGTGAAGGCCGTAAACAGATAAGACATTATCATAAGTTGATCTATTATAAACATTAGTAATTTGTACACATTGCAGCTGCAAGGATATAGATAGAACCAATATGCCTGGTTTGTCCGATGGTCAGTGAGCGGTACAGCATTACACTCATTGCAGCTGCAGTTAGGATCTTGTACATGTTCTTTCCGAAACCTGCTTCAGCTGCTTTTGCTATCACATAACTTTGTTTGCAGAAGTCACTTTGTTTGCAGAACTCCTCAGGAGGAACACTTCAGACTCTAGAAGCACCTGTAATGAAATCTAGTTACATCACCACCTTGCTTTTGAAAAAATACAGAGACATTGCTTTTAGAAAAAGAACAAAGAAAAAAAGTTTATCGGAAAACTTTCTGAAACTAAACCGATACACCGAATCTTTGAACCACATGTTCATGGATGAATTCATAAGGTTGGTTCATGCTGCAAGTTTTGTTCATGCACATTAATAGCTTGACTTCCATGACAGCATGTTACATTTCATATATTCCAAAAGTTATAGCATATGTCAAAAGACTATTGTTCATAACAAAGATACTTTAGTTTACCCTTCATTTACTTTTGGAAAAATCATCCTATTATCATGATATTCTTTTAAGCTCGTTCTATTAAATTGTCACTCATCCAATACATGTGAGTGCTTCCGTTTCACTTATCAACAGATAATGGTACCACAACTTCCACTCACATTAGTCCTACTTTTTATAAAGTATTGAGTTAACATGCTTAAACGTAATAACGTTATCTAAGGCAACTCGTTAATAATCCTAGCAAATACGCAGTTCTAATAAGAATTCCCAAACACTCCCAAGAATCAATGTCACATTTACAACTACACACAATTTCCAAACTCTATCGGCAAACAAAACTCTGCATCTACTCTCTTTTTGTGCCTCTACTACTATGTCCAACTTCATCATCAGTAATAAGCCATTGTATAAAAATTGCAGAAATAATGGATTATTTTTTCTACATGAGCATTGCTTCCAAGAGATAAACAAATTATTAAATAGCATACCTTTGATGGATTTATATAGAACTATAGACTACATAAAAATATAGTTCAAGCCTCAAATAAATATCATATTGAGTCTGTGAGTCGAATCACAAACAAACTGTCATTTCATTTCATGACAATATCATAATCTGGGGAAAAAATGCATATAATTTTTACTCTACTGTTGTAAAAAGTGGCTAAACTTGTAAATTGCTGTTAAAAGTATACACGTTTAATATTCAATCAAAATTTAGCAGATACATACCTCTGGTTTTTTAGTTGAACAAAAAAGGTCAAAATTTAGCAGATACCTCTGGTTTGCGTGGTCAACCTGGTCACGTCCAGAGTGCAGCANTTTCACTTATCAACAGATAATGGTACCACAACTTCCACTCACATTAGTCCTACTTTTTATAAAGTATTGAGTTAACATGCTTAAACGTAATAACGTTATCTAAGGCAACTCGTTAATAATCCTAGCAAATACGCAGTTCTAATAAGAATTCCCAAACACTCCCAAGAATCAATGTCACATTTACAACTACACACAATTTCCAAACTCTATCGGCAAACAAAACTCTGCATCTACTCTCTTTTTGTGCCTCTACTACTATGTCCAACTTCATCATCAGTAATAAGCCATTGTATAAAAATTGCAGAAATAATGGATTATTTTTTCTACATGAGCATTGCTTCCAAGAGATAAACAAATTATTAAATAGCATACCTTTGATGGATTTATATAGAACTATAGACTACATAAAAATATAGTTCAAGCCTCAAATAAATATCATATTGAGTCTGTGAGTCGAATCACAAACAAACTGTCATTTCATTTCATGACAATATCATAATCTGGTGAAAAAATGCATATAATTTTTACTCTACTGTTGTAAAAAGTGGCTAAACTTGTAAATTGCTGTTAAAAGTATACACGTTTAATATTCAATCAAAATTTAGCAGATACATACCTCTGGTTTTTTAGTTGAACAAAAAAGGTCAAAATTTAGCAGATACCTCTGGTTTGCGTGGTCAACCTGGTCACGTCCAGAGTGCAGCAAGATCACACCAATATTGACTTCCTCTTCCTGCAAAATGGGCCAAAATACAGTTAAACAAAAAGGTCAAAAAGTCTTTGGATTAACTGAGATTACTTGTAACTGTTGTGTTAATTCATTGGTGTACAATATAACAGGAAAGTTTGATTGGCCATAAGCTTATAAAGCACTATAGGTGAAAAACCATAACACATATTAGGTTGATCCTATTGATCACAGTCGTGTACTTGAATATTTATTTCAATAAGTTCAATGTTTAGTACCTCCTTTCGTAATTGATAAAGATTTTAAACAGCAGCCTAGAAGTGACTTAAAACAACAACCAAAAAGGACACAAATTCATAGCCTAACTAAACTACACAAATTGGCAACCAATAGTGACTCGAGCAACAACAAAATTAATGAACCAACATACCCAAAATCGCTATACTTTCACATTTGGTTTATCAAAAAATGTAAATTTGAACTTTCGCTTCTAAAACGGCTGTATTTACATATGCCTTATCAAAAATACATTCTGCCACTGAAAAAGGTTGTATCTCATTGTTTTGCTAAAACTGTGTTTATATTTGGTTGTTGTTTAACATATAATAAATAACATGTGAAGCTTAAATTTTTGGAAAAATAAAATATTTCGTAATAATCTAAAAGAGTAAATAATAAGCTATAAAGCTTCATATCGATCAAGATTTCTCGAAGGAAAGTGTTAGTAGTCGTTGTTAGTCCACATATTTTATGTATTTAACATTTGTTGTCTCTATTCTCAATTACGGTACTAATGTGCCCCTTCAAAATATTTATATAAGCTATGCGCTTACCAAGACCATTTCAAATTGTTCGACTCAGTGAAGGTAAAAACTGAGCAAGTCCATATAAAAAGTGATCAAGCACTACTTTACCATTATTTTTATATATTGTACGTGGATATGCCAACAAACACTTCAAGATAAACAAATCGTACGTTTTTCCATGGAATGCAGCTAGCATCCTGAACCACAATTGTTATGTTAATGTTAAATTATTATTTTTTTAATTAACAAACATATCGATATACGTAATTAGAATAGTTTCCAAGTTGGAGATCATATTGAGGATAGTCGAGTAGATAATGTGGTTATGAGTTTCGTATTTTTTATGCCCAAAGTAATAAAAAAAAAAAAAAAAAAAAAAAAAAAAAAAAAAAAAAACGAAAACAGGCTAGCTTGTATTACGGCAACACTAATTGTATTGTAAATGCAGACTTACTCAACGCCGAGTAACATTAGTTCTATATTGAGTTTTGAATGAAAATTGAAGGTGTGATAAATAAAAAAAGTACCTTTAATTTTGAAAGTGATATTGTCCTTCTAATGACAGCAACTCCATGAAGTAAGAGCGATTTGGAGAAAAAAAATATGAGCTTTCCTACAACACAATAATAAACAGAAGGAATTACTACATACCCATTAGTTGGCGAACTTTTAGTGCTGCAAATTATCCGAACCCGAAACAGATTCCTTTTTCTTCAGTTCATGCCTTTTCGCACCATGTGGCTTCGGCCCATTTCTACCAATGACTGTTTCAGCTAATTCCAGAAACTGCATCCAAACAGACCACCGTTTTTAGTCAAATACTAATCATTTTATTGCAACATTTTCTAAAAGTAAAGTAAAGTAAAGTACTTTACTTTTAGTCAATAGAAAATGTTTTATTGCAACAGTTTCTGATAATCAATAAATACTAAACAAAGAACCAAATGCTTCCTTCATTCATACAATAGGTATCATCTGTTGGTTTAATTCCAGGTTTCCTTTTTTGTTTTTTGCTTAAATACCTATACAACGGTTCAGCTGCACAAAATTCAATTGCCAAAAGTAAGGTCATTATATAGAAATTTTGAACACAAATTGACACCCCATGGCTGTAAGCTTACTAAGCTTGTAGCCATGGCAGATACATGATTTTTTACCGTAGCTTTCAAATTCAGTGGCTTTTTTATTTATGAAACACGGATAGGCAAACAATCGAAAATAGATCGTGTACCCGCCATGGCTGCAATCTTAGTAATCTTGCCCCGCCACGATGCAAATAATACCAACCAAACTCGATAGGCAATCTTACGAAGTGCTATAATTTTTCAAAACGTCAATTTGTTTACAACAAAAGCCTATCACTGCATATAAAATCGCCACTATTCCCACACAAACTTCAGATTTACCATAACTGAGCATAAAACAATCCACCACATGTGAGCACTATGACGGAGCCTATCTCAGTTTCATCGAAGCTGTTCCCACTCATCACACCCTCTCACAACTAATTTTACCACAATCCTAATTGCATAAAGACTAATTGAAACATAATAACCAAATTATACGGCAACATTCTTGTCTCATAAAAACTGATTGGAAAACGTAGTAACGAAAAATTAACAAAACCTCTATAACCAAACACAGATTAAAAAATAAAATAAAACAAACTGAAAACAAATACCTCAAAATGGTTAGCTGTAAACATCATCAGCAAGGCAACCTACAAAAGAAATCAACAAAACACCCAAATTAACGAAACTCTAATAATAAAATAGTAAAAAATAGTAAGAAAAGGGAAAGAAAAAAAAAAGAAGTTACATATGAACGGATCGTAACCTATCAACGAAAAGGTGCCATAAAATTATTATCACCAACTGGTTTTGATTCTCCCACCTAAGTATAATCGAAGCTGAATCGAGCATAAAGAAAAATAATCTTACGGCAAAGAAAACCCCCAAATTCGGAACCCTAACTACTGGGTTTTGATTATATGATTTGAGTGTATGTATGTGTTTTTGTGTGATGTATGATTTAGCTGAATGATTTTTTTTTAGGATTTATGTAGACGCTGGTGACCTGTAGAATGCTGAATTTTGTTTCGTGTGTGTGTGTGTTTTGTGAATGGTATGTGTGGAGAAGAAATATCTAGAAAGGGGTAAACGGAACGGGTATAGTGACAAAAACGGATGAACAGTTGGATGAACAGTACTTTAACGGAGCTCAAACCAATCAGATGACATTTTTTTGATAACGGAAAAACCGGGGTTTTAATATATTGATAATAAGCATGAGGTGGTTACAAATGAAATCTTACTAAGACATGTATATTAAAACGTGGCACACAAAGAAGCAAGTAGAAATTCATATTTATCTTATGTATTATTTGTTATATAATGATAGTTTAGGGTATAGAGGGTATAGTTTGGTCCCGATAATTACTAACATTAAGCCCTTAAATCTCAAAACTTAAAACCGGGCAACATAAAAATATAATACTTATGAAAATGTCTAAACTTATCAATATACCTCAACTAAGTATATTAAGAGTGTGATAAGTCTAATGGAGTGCGCTTATATTGTTAAAATCTAATAACGTAGGTTTGAGTACGCATATTACGTAAAGAGTATAATGATTACGTAAAAATAATAAAGTGGCAATAGTTCATATAATATGACTATTGGTGAAAATAGAGTATATTGGACACATAGACTTATCATAGTCTTGTGTTGATCGCGAAGAAAGTTTACACGATTAAACTTTCGTGATTACTTATAAAAGTAATTTAAATATTAAAAGTAATATTATATGACTTAAAAAAACAATCAAATAAATTTGCTTGTTGAGTTTATTGTTGTGTTGGTACGCGATGTATGCGATTTTCACGTTTAGCGAGATATCGTTTCATTAAATAGACAGAGATGAACGAAAACGTTCAGAGAGTAATAATTCAAATCAGATCGAATATTTAACTTAGTTAGTTACGGTTAACTACCAATTACAGTATTTGCTTTTACGTTACGGTAAAAGTCAAAGAGTCAAAAAGTCAAAGTCAAAGGGTAAATAGTCATTTTGCCTAAACAAGTGGGCCGGGCCTACAGGCCTTATTAACTAACACCCATGACCCATATGGTTTTTTTCGATATAATATTAATTTTTGAGAAAAATATAAATTTTTTCTGAATGCATCTTAAATGCACCCGGTCAATCGAAATATGTTTCTATATTACTGTTCCAAGAAATTTGTGCACCCGGTCATATTTTATCCTGGTTTCGTCCCTGACGCCGACCGACAACCTTCAACCTCAATTGGGCCGCCGACCCATCTGGTGTGCCCAGTCTTATCACTGCAATTCTCAAGGATTAAATCTCATTCGTTTTCATTGGATGAAGTTTCCATGCATTATTTGTATTTGAAAAGTCTACCCATGTAGACAACAACTAAAAGTTTAATACCTCTAAGTTAAACGCTACAAGTCGTCTCAAACAATTAAATGCCAACCAACTTTTTGTTAGAACTTTCTTTCATCGTTCTAAATCTTTTGTTCAATCACATCAAGAATGATGAATTTAATCCTGATAATGATCGGTTTTATTTCATCAAAATAGAATTTACATAGTGGTTGAAGGCAAACGAGCAACAAGCTGCGCCGCTAGCCCTTTTTGGCTTGCAAAGCTAACTCTTTTGAAAACTACATTCGTGGATCTATGTGTCATAACATTACTGTTCATATCTCATNACCAACGACCGCAACAACTCCTCACTTGTCTCCCGCAATTGGCTTCAAATCGACGCCCAAACACGCACCCACCTCTCTCTCAACGCCCGATCGGATCTCCAACCCTTTATTCCCTCAATCTTCACCCGATTCAACTCACTCACTCAACTCGTTCTCCGTAACGACTCTTCTTCACCTAGCATAAACGATGATGATATGATCCTTATCACGTCCATGTGTCCCAACCTCACGCGCCTTAAACTCGACAATTTTCGTCAATTTTTAACTGATTCAGGTTTGGCTGTTTTTACTAAAAACTGTAAGGAGTTGAAGGAGTTTTCATGTGCTGATTGCTGGTTTAGTGATATAGGTATGTTTGAGTTGTTAGATAACTGTAGTCACCTTGAGGTTTTGGATGTTAAGAATTCATTCATCTCACCTCGCGTTGGATGTCGGGTTAAGTTTCGCGCTGGAGCTGCGGTGAATACATTAAGGGTTATTAAACTTAGGAGTGTTTTTAATGAACGTTTATTCATACCGTTGATTAACTGTTGTAAGAATTTGGAATGTTTGAAGTTGGTTTGTTGTGCTGGAAAGTGGGGCGGAGCGTTGGAGATGATTGGAGATGATAATTGTTTAGCTGAGGTTCATTTGGATAATGTTAATGTGAGTGATGTCGGTGTTTCATTGTTAGCTAAATGTCGTGATTTGATAGCATTGCATATTGAGAATTCACGTTTCACGGATGTTGGATTGATTAGTGTTGCTGAGAATTGTAAGGCGTTAAAGAAGCTTTATGTTGGGCGTTTGTACATGAGTGAGATAGGAGATGAGGGGTTGATTGCTGTTGGGAATCATAGTGTGAACCTTGAGGAGCTGGTTTTGATTGGGGTTAAGGCTACCTGTGTTAGTTTAGAAGTAATTGCTACAAATTGTCACAATTTGGTAAGGTTAGAGCTTTGTCAGAGTGAGACGATAACTGATGCGGAGATTATGTGTATCGCTGAGAAATGTGTTGCTTTGAAGATATTGTGTATTGAGGAGTGTGGTGTATCTAATAACGGGATTGAAGCTTTAGGGTTGGGTTGCCCGAATTTGGTGAATCTTAATGTAACAAAGTGTAGAAAAGTGACTCGTGAAGTTGGGGATTTGTTAAGAGAAAAAAGGGGGTCGTTGGTGGTCAAAGTGGATGCATAGCTTGTATGTACTTGCTCTAGGCCGAGTGAGAATGGTGGGTCGTCATTATTTTGAAATGAGTGGTAATGAATCATCTCATTTTCTGGACAACATTTGAATTGGTGAAAACTTGTCAACTTCTTATCATCGCCTGGATCTGGATTCTTCTTAGGAGATAAAGATAGTATTATGTTATGGTAAGCGGTATTATATTTTGTCATTATTGTTATTGCTAGTATTGGAATTATGTCAAGTCTAGATGATCGTTTTATGGTAACTCAAGGAGATTTCTATTATTTAAACTGATTTGATATCATCGATAAAGCAATTTATCTCTTTAAAAATAACTGTGGTAGAGTTTATCATCTCGTTTTGTTGATTATATTTACTAGATTTTGGTCTGGTTAGTTGTTTGAGACGGGTCTTATCGTCAAGCTTCTTTTTCATTTCCTAATATTCTATATTGAATGGAGGTCTTTTATAGTTTCATCCATGGGGTGTTCATCTGCTCATGTTATCGTTTCATTTATTTATACTCTTATCTTGTAATGAGCCGCTCATCTATTTGGTGTACAGTGTGTTCATTAGTTTTTCTTGCTCAAGTTGTAATGAACTTTTTGTAACAGGAATTTTTTAGAGGACAATATGTTCATATCAAGTTATGATGTTAGATTTTATAGGGTCTACTCATATTCATGCAACAAACATACATCATTTTACCAATGTACGTAAATAAACCTTTTTGTATTTGCAATCTGATGCAAGCATAATTGTCATTTCTTATAAAAAATATGCCATTTGTTGTTATTACATGTAAAAGAAAGGTAAATATGTTACTTGTACATTTAATGGTAGAAATCTGGCAGAGTTGGCACTGTAAGGTAAAAATAAAGGTTAATTGCATATATTGCCATATTTGTAAAATGTTGTAGAGCTTGGAATAGACAATATTTAAATTTGTATACAACAATGTCTGATCTTTGGTAGTAATTAGCATACAAGAGAGGATTTGTCAGATAAGAAACGATGCGGATAATCTTCAGTGAATTTGATCCGTTGGTTTAGTTGTTATTTAAGAACACCTAGAAAACCATTCAAGTGGTCAAGTTTTTTCACCCTCACGTCGAACTGATTATCTTGCAAGTTCCAATCAGTTTTAGTTTCTTGTTTGTTACAAATAGGTGAAAGGTGGTAGGAATCAGGTTGTTTTGGTTTGTAAAGTTAGGCTGCTTGTGTTTTTAAAGGAACCTTGCAAGTTTATTACTGTTTTGGTTAAAAGGAATCTTGCAAGTGAACGTGGTGGTGTTGTTGAGCATTGCAAGGGGTTAAGGGGGATTTATAGTATATGATTGGAATGATGATAAGATAGGAAATGATGGTTTGATTGCTGTTGGGATGCATAGGGTGATTGCTGTTGGGTTTATTAAATAAGACTACTCCCACTCGATATACCACTTTACCTTTCATATTAGCGCCACATCAGCTTTATCTCTTCTTTCACACCATTTTCACTCCAACCACTCACGCCACTTCACCTTTCAACCATTTTTTTATTTATTACAAACAGGTGAAAGGTGGTAGGAATCTGGCTGTTTTGTGGTTTGTCAAGTTAGGCTGCTTGTGTTTTTTAAGGAATCTTGCAAGTTTATTTCACAAGTTGGCTTAATTCAGGCCGAACTCGACTCCTATATGCTTAAGCAGGGTAAGGGGTTAAAAAGAATCTTGCAAGTGTACGTGGTGCACGAATGTTGGATTGAATAATTGATTAGTGTTGTTGAGCATTGCAAGGGGTTAAGGGGGCTTTATATTTGTGATTGGAATGATGATAAGATATGAAATGATGGTTTGATTGCTGTTGGAAGCATAGGGTGATTGCTGTTGGGTTTATTGAATAAGGAACAATCTCAAACATGCATATAATCTAGTGACTTTGACCCGTTGGTTAACCCGTTATTGAATAAACCTCAAAAACACGAAGTGATGAGGTTTTTGTGCTGTTATACAAGATCTTTCTTTCTATAAAAACCCGTATAAGATTTGAAACTCATACCAATTATGTAACACATTCCAATCACGAGGATTTAACTTACATCATGAGACGTGACTTTTGTTGCCGCATATTTAACCGATTCAAGGCTCTCTCTCTCTCTCTGGTCATCGCATCGCGCGACTCATCTCTCTCTCCGAAAGCCGTCTCCCTCCTCTCTCTTCCCCTCCGTCCCGATCGTCTCCTCTCCGTCCAATCTTTCTCTCCTCTCTCTCTCTCTCCATCTTCTCCGCTCTCCTCAATCTCTCTCTCTCCTTCTCTCTCTCTCTGTCCTCTGCAGCTCGCTCTCGCTCTTCTCTCCTCTCTCTCCTCTCGCCGTCTTCGGTCAGTCTCTCGTCTTCTCTCATCGTCTCTCTCCGCTCCCATCTCTCTCCTCGGCTCTTCTCTCTCCCATCTCATCCTCGGTCCTCTCTC
>LBNU01013809.1:99458-135279 GCA_014162995.1 Artemisia annua
CTGGCCGAAAAAACTCGGTGAAGTAACAGCGGACACTACAATTTTTTTCGCCGGGGGTCATGTGACCCCCCGGACCCCCCTTTATCTCCGCCACTGTTATGACTTATTTATCATAAGTTCATTAACTCATGTTGAATGTTTGGTTTAGCTCAGATTGGTAAATGGTCAAAAAGGACATAACGTGAAAATTTTGAATGCTAAATTAGGTGTAACTAAGGAGAAAATTGTAATTTGTAACAAATTATGTTATATGAGCTTAACCCCTTTTTAATAGCCACATTTTTTAGGTTTATCAAAAACCTCTCATATAAACTTAGCCAAACACTCGTTTAGTCTTATTTAACTCATATAAGTTATTCGAGTCGAGTTAATCATGTTTTGAGAAATAAAATCTTTACCCGTACTCGACACTAATAAGGTACGTGTTATTCGGGATGCGAGTTATTCTGATACGGTTATTCAGGTTTGGGTTATTCGGATACCGGTTAACCCCAATAAGCTAAATGATAAAATAAAAATACAAATAGACGAGTAAATTTTATAAGAAACTCACTAAAGATATCAAAAAATTTAAAATTTCTTATTCAAGTTAACTCGAAACCCAATCCTAATAAGACTTCGGGTTAATCGAATTATTTTGATACCCCAACACCCCTTAATAATTACTCCTTGACCACACTAATTTCAACCGGAATATATAAACACTCTCCGCCACCGCAGCAGCCACTCTACCACCGCCTTCACACAATGATGGATTACACAAATTCACTTCCAGACGATTGCCTGGCAATAATTTTCAACTTCCTAACAACCACCAACGACCGCAACAACTCCTCACTCGTCTCTCACCGTTGGTTTCGAATCGAAGCTCAAACACGCACTCACCTCACTCTCGACGCCCGATTGAAGCTCCAACCCTTTATTCCCTCAATTTCCAACCGATTCAACTCACTCACTCAACTCGTTCTCCATTGTGAACGTACATCCCCTAGCATAAACGACGATGGATTGAGGCTCATCACATCCCGCTGCCCTAATCTCACGCGCCTCAAGCTCCACGCGTGCTCTGGAATCACTGACGAAGGTATGGTTATTTTATCACAAAACTGTAAAAAGCTGAAGAAATTTTCATGCTCAGCATGTGGTTTTGGCGCCAAAGGTATAATCGAATTACTTAATAGCTGTTCTTCACTTGAGGAACTATCTGTTAAGGTATCGTATACCAGAAGACAGTTATCTTCCGAACCATTGATTATCCGTTCAAATAATTTGAAAACCTTGAAATTTATCGCATTACTTGGAGACTGGGACAGATTCTTGAAGATGATTGCGGTTTCGGGTAATTCTTTAGTTGAAGTTCATTTGGAACATGCTGATGTAACTGATATTGGTCTTTTTGCTTTATCCAAATGTTCTGGTTTACAAGTTTTACATCTTGATGGGCTTCGGTATTGCACAAATGCTGGATTTATTAGTGTTGTTGAGCATTGTAAGAACTTAAAAAAGCTTTATATTGATAACCGTTTTTGGAAAAGAATAGGAAATGAGGGTTTGATTGCTGTTGCGAAATATTGTTTCAACCTTGAGGAGCTGGTTTTGATTGGAGTTTTTTTCGTTCGTTATTTGTATTTTTTATTAAATGGTTAATAATACATTAATCACAAATCAACAAATTACAAATGATTCAAAATGCTGAGCAAAGGACAACTCTAAGCTTCAGCCTAACCAAACTACAAGCTTAAGCTTATTTATTTTACTTATGAGATTATTAAATTTTCAAGAAGTTTATTTTTTTATAAAGTGGTTTTTAAGCTTAGTTAATTGGTTTATCATTTATGAGCTTACTGAAACATTCTTTTAGGCTTATGAGCGGATACATTTAAGATCATAAGCAAGCTTTTAAGACAAAGAAAATGGGAACATGTATATAAAGGCCACAAAAGTCTTAAGTTTTTAGCATATAGATCGCTCGTTTGTTATAACTGACTTATACCGCGTCCTATTAAGTGTTTGTTTTTGTTTACGCAAATTCTAGCCAAATTTGTGGTCGAAACTGTAATTCATAATTAATGAACCAATGTCTAATATAATAGCAATATAATATTAACATTTAAAGGATACAAATGAAATTTGCGACTAGCTTTTTGTTCATATAGTATTAACATGTTAATGTTGGGTTCATTGTTGTCTTATGATAATCATCGGGATTAAATTTGATCAAAATTTGTGTAAATAAAAAAAACCTATAGTTTAGTGGTGTATAAGTTATTTTCAATAAATGTACGTTAAAAACATTTTTAACGACAAATAAGTATCTCTCATTATATACATCACAAACCATCTCACATCATGTCCTAAACAAGACTTGAACAAACAACCATTTAGTTATGTTTATGTGACACAAATCCTTTAAATCTTTAATATTCTACTAGCTCTAGGCCGAGTGAGAATGGTAGGTCGTCATTATTTTGAAATGAGTGGTAATGAATCATCTCATTTTCTAGACAACATTTGAATTGGTGAAAACTTGTCAACTTCTTATCATTGCCTGGATCTGGATTCTTCTTAGGAGATGAAGATAGTATTATGTTATGGTAAGCGGTATTATATTTTGTCATTATTGTTATTGCTAGTATTGGAATTATGTCAAGTCTAGATGATCGTATTATGGTAACTCAAGGAGATTTCTATTATTTAAAGTGATTTGATATCATCGATAAAGCAATTTATCTCTTTAAAAATAACTGTGGTAGAGTTTATCATCTCGTTTTGTTGATTATATTTATTAGATTTTGGTCTGGTTAGTTGTTTGAGACGGGTCTTATCGTCAAGCTTCTGTTTCATTTCCTAATATTCTATATTGAATGGAGGTCTTTTACAGTTTCATCCATGGGGTGTTCATCTGCTCATATTATCGTTTCATTTCTTTATACTCTTATCACGTAATGAGCCGCTCATCTATTTGGTGTACAGTGTGTTCATTAGTTTTTCTTGCTCAAGTTGTAATGAACTTTTTGTAACAGGAATGTTTTAGAGGACAATATGTTCATATCAAGTTATGATGTTAGATTTTATAGGGTCTACTCATATTCATGCAACAAACATACATCATTTTACCAATGTACGTAAATAAACCTTTTTGTATTTGCACTCTAATGCAAGCATACTTGTCATTTCTTATCAAAATTATGCCATTTGTTGTTATTACATGTAAAAGAAAGGTAAGTATGTTACTTGTGTACATTTAATGGTAGAAATCTGGCAGAGTTGGCACTGTAAGGTAAAAATGAAGGTTAATTGCATATATTGCCATATTTGTTGTAGAGCTTGGAATAGACAATATTAATACAACAATGTCTGATCTTTGGTAGTAATTAGCATGCAAGAGAGGATTTGTCAGATAAGAAACGATGCGGATAATCTTCAGTGAATTTGATCCGTTGGTTTAGTTGTTATTTAAGAACACCTAGAAAACCATTCAAGTGGTCAAGTTTTTTCACCCTCACGTCGAACTGATTATCTCGCAAGTTCCAATCAGTTTTAGTTTCTTATTTGTTACAAATAGGTGAAAGGTGGTAGGAATCAGGCTGTTTTGGTTTGTAAAGTTAGGCTGCTTGTGTTTTTAAAGGAATCTTGCAAGTTTATTACTGTTTTGGTTAAAAGGAATCTTGCAAGTGAACGTGTTGGTGTTGTTGAGCATTGCAAGGGGTTAAGGGGGATTTATAGTATATGATTGGAATGATGATAAGATAGGAAATGATGGTTTGATTGCTGTTGGGATGCATAGGGTGATTGCTGTTGGGTTTATTAAATAAGACTACTCCCACTNTTTTTATTAAATGGTTAATAATACATTAATCACAAATCAACAAATTACAAATGATTCAAAATGCTGAGCAAAGGACAACTCTAAGCTTCAGCCTAACCATACTACAAGCTTAAGCTTATTTATTTTACTTATGAGATTATTAAATTTTCAAGAAGTTTATTTTTTTATAAAGTGGTTTTTAAGCTTAGTTAATTGGTTTATCATTTATGAGCTTACTGAAACATTCTTTTAGGCTTATGAGCGGATACATTTAAGATCATAAGCAAGCTTTTAAGACAAAGAAAATGGGAACATGTATATAACTTGAAAAAATGGGAACATCCTCTCTCTCTCTCTCGTTCGTTATTTGTATTTTTTATTAAATGGTTAATAATACATTAATCACAAATCAACAAATTACAAATGATTCAAAATGCTGAGCAAAGGACAACTCTAAGCTTCAGCCTAACCATACTACAAGCTTAAGCTTATTTATTTTACTTATGAGATTATTAAATTTTCAAGAAGTTTATTTTTTTATAAAGTGGTTTTTAAGCTTAGTTAATTGGTTTATCATTTATGAGCTTACTGAAACATTCTTTTAGGCTTATGAGCGGATACATTTAAGATCATAAGCAAGCTTTTAAGACAAAGAAAATGGGAACATGTATATAACTTGAAAAAATGGGAACATCCTCTCTCTCTCTCTCGTTCGTTATTTGTATTTTTTATTAAATGGTTAATAATACATTAATCACAAATCAACAAATTACAAATGATTCAAAATGCTGAGCAAAGGACAACTCTAAGCTTCAGCCTAACCATACTACAAGCTTAAGCTTATTTATTTTACTTATGAGATTATTAAATTTTCAAGAAGTTTATTTTTTTATAAAGTGGTTTTTAAGCTTAGTTAATTGGTTTATCATTTATGAGCTTACTGAAACATTCTTTTAGGCTTATGAGCGGATACATTTAAGATCATAAGCAAGCTTTTAAGACAAAGAAAATGGGAACATGTATATAACTTGAAAAAATGGGAACATGTATATAAAGGCCACAAAAGTCTTAAGTTTTTAGCATATAGATCGCTCGTTTGTTATAACTAACTTATACAGCGTCCTATTAAGTGTTTGTTTTTGTTTACGCAAATTCTAGCCAAATTTGTGGTCGAAACTGTAATTCATAATTAATGAACCAATGTCTAACGTATAATAGCATATAATTGACAAGTTTGGTGTGAAGTGCCAGTTATACCCTTATTTTTAGTGCGACTGTATATTNCCCTAAAGGGCTTATGTCCCAATGATACCCCTTGTTGTGTGAGAAACTCTCTAACTAAATGGTTGTGGGTTCAAAACTTCAAATCTTACTTAAGATATGTGAGATAGTTGTGTGTAATTTATGAGATAGTTGTTGACGTTCTAAAAACATTTAAAGGATACAAATGAAATTTGCGACTAGCTTTTTGTTCATATAGTATTAACATGTTAATGTTGGGTTCATTGTTGTCTTATAATAATCATGGGGATTAAATTTGATCAATATTTGTGTAAATCAAAAAAATCTATAGTTTAGTGGCGTATAAGTTATTTTCAATAAATGGACGACTTATACGTTAAAAACATTTTTAACGACAAATAAGTATCTCTCATTATATACATTACAAACCATCTCACATCATGTCCTAAACAAGACTTGAACAAACAACCATTTAGTTATGTTTATGTGCCACAAATCCTTAAAATCTTTAATATTTAAAAACTTAAGAAGTGCTTGGCTAAGCTTATCAATTGAGCTTATGTTTATGTTATATGAGCAACTTATGACTTATTTATCATAAGTTCATAAACCCATGTTGAATGTTTGGTTTAGCTCAGATTGGTAAATGGTCAAAAAGGACATAACTAGAAAAATTTGAATGCTAGATTAGGTGTAACTAAGGAGAAAATTGTAATTTGTAACAAATTGTGTTATATGAGCTTAGCCCCTTTTTAAAAGCCACATTTTTTAGGTTTGTCAAAAACCTCTCATATAAACTTAGCCAAACACTCGTTGTTTAGGCTTATTTAACTCATATAAGTTATTCGAGTCGAGTTAATCAATATTTTGAGAAATAAAAACTTTACCCATACTCGACACTAATAAGGTACGGGTTATTCAGGATGCGAGTTATTCTTGTACGGTTATTCAGGTTTGGGTTATTCGGGTACCGGTTAACCCGAATAAGCCAAATGATAAAATAAAAATACAAATAAGTGAGTAAAATTTTAAAAAAATCTAAAATTTCTTATTCGAGTTAACTCGAAACCCGATCCTAATAAGACTTCGGGTTAATAAGGTACGGGTTAATAAACAACCATGGATTGAGGCTCATCACATACTGGTGCCCTAATCTCACGTGCCTTAAGCTCCGCACGTGCCCTGGAATCACTGACAAAGGTATGGTTATTTTATCACAAAACTGTAAAAAGCTCAAGAAATTTTCATGCTCATCATGTGGTTTTGGCGCCAAAGGTATAATCGACTTACTTAGAGAGGAAGGTGTGGTGAGGAGGTAAAACTCCTCATTCGGGCCCCACGAGGTGCCACATCATCTTAACAAACCTCCCCTTACCACCCCCTTCACTCACAACTAACTACAACTTACTCATTTGGGCCCCACCACTTACACCTCTATTTTATTTACCACCAAAAAAAAAAAAAAAAAAAAAAAAAAAAAAAAAAAAGTACAAATGGTCAGATTACTCCCTTCGCCGTGCAGACGAGTAAGGAGATGGTGAGGAGGCATGAGGAGGTTAAGGGGGTGTGGTGGCTAGGCATGAGGAGATGCCATGTTGGCATGGCGAGCTACAACTAGCTCCACACCTTCCTCTCTTAATAGCTGTTCTTCACTTGAGGAACTATCTGTTAAGTTTTTAGACACCGGAAGAGAGTTATTCGAATCGTTGATTATCAGTCCAAATAATTTGAAAACCTTGAAAGTTATCGCATTACTTGGAGACTGGGACAGATGCTTGGAGATGATTGTGGTTTCGGCTAATGATCTTTAGTTAAAGTTCATTTGGAACATGTTGATGTAACTGATATTGGTCTTTTTGCTTTATCCAAATGTTCTGGTTTACAAGTTTTACATCTTGAAGGGCTTCGGTATTGCACAAATGCTGGATTGATTAGTGTTTCTGAGCATTGTAAGAACTTAAAAAAGCTTTATATTGATAACGGTATGCGGAATGTGATACAAAATGAGGGTTTGATTGCTATTGCAAAATATTGTTTCAACCTTGAGGAGCTGGTTTTGATTGGAGTTGACTGTTGGAAGTAAAGTAATCAAGAATCATAAGAAATAAAAGTTGAAGGACTAAAAATGTTAGATAGAAACTTTACAACCGTTTTGTTAGTTAATTCGGTTGGACAAAATGTGAAAGGTTGCATCGGTTCAGAAACAAACACACCGATTGCTAACCTATATATACTTATGTATCTGTAATGTTTAAAGTGTGGTTAATATTAATAAAAGTGTCTTTTACATAAAGCAAACCCACCCTCTGTTTTTTTACCAACGAGTCACTGCACAAACTTCTTGTGCATACTCCTACCAATATGTTGTTCATCCAAAGTAGTATGATTCGCGAAACATGAAAACTTAATATGGCATCAGAGCCCATGGTTTAAAGACGATCCTGAAGAAGAAGAAACCTGTGGAAGAAGGTTTTGCGAGATCAATAAGAAGCAGTCAAGGAAGATATCGCGTTGAAGAATGAAGACCCAAAAACAGAACATGAAGATGATCATGGACACGTTACTATTGGGCAGAAAAGAAAGAAGGTTGTTGCAAGAAGAGAAGTTCCAAAAGAAGGATGTCTTATGCAGATGGCAAGAAGAAGACACGGTGAAAAAGATGTACATAAGAATGGTGAAGTTACTATGAGGAAAACAATCCAAGCAAGAAAAGGCAGATGATGTGGCAGCAAAGGAATTGCAGGACCACAGCCTAATGCAGAGATGGATGTTGACATAGAGGAAGAACTTAGAAGCACCGGTAAAGATATGTACAAGGACGATGGATGTTGACATGGAACGAAACAGGAGGCAATTGAACATGATTAGACCAGAAGAAACGAGACTGCAAGTAGGATGAACAAAGGAACAGAGTGAAAAGTATGAAGAATATGATTTCTTGATTAGGGGAGTGAATGTTGGAAGTAAAGTAATCAAGAATCATAAGAAATAAAAGTTGAAGGACTAAAAATGTTAGATAGAAACTTTACAACCGTTTTGTTAGTTAATTCGGTTGGACAAAATGTGAAAGGTTGCATCGGTTCAGAAACAAACACACCGATTGCTAACCTATATATACTTATGTATCTGTAATGTTTAAAGAGTGGTTAATATTAATAAAAGTGTCTTTTACATAAAGCAAACCCACCCTCTGTTTTTTACCAACGAGTCACTGCACAAACTTCTTGTGCATACTCCTACCAATATGTTGTTCATCCAAAGTAGTATGATTCGCGAAACATGAAAACTTAATATTGACGCTTGCTGTATTAGTTTAGAAGAGATTGCTGTAAGTTGTCGGAAACTGGAACGGTTAGATCTTTGTTTAAGTAAGACCATAACTGATGTGGAGATAGCATATATTTCCGAGAAATGTGTTGCTTTGAAGAAGGTGTTAATCAAGGAGTGTTGTGTATCAGATAAAGGGATTGAGGCTTTTGCGTTGGGTTGCCTGAATTTGGTGGAAATTAGGGTAACAATGTGTGAAAATGTGACTCATGAAGTTAAGGATCGGTTAAGAGCGAGAAGGGGGTCATTGGTGGTCAAACTGGATGCAATCAAATCTAAGGCTGTGAATGCAATTGTTGGTGATAGTGGAGTGCAAGAGCATGTAGCTGAGGTTCCACCGGCAGCGGGCCATTGAACCCGAGCACGTATCTACTAGCTCCAACGACTAGTTAGACAATGGTGGCACGGCAACACTTGAATTGGTAAATTTTGTTCCTTTATTTTTATCTCCATCTGGATTCGGATCCTTATAGGAAACAAAACTAGTATTCTGTTATGGTAAGCTATGGTATATTATTGTTAGTATTGGAATTATGGAATGTCTAGAGTATGTAGTTATGGTAGGTCAAGGATACTTTTATTTGATATCATCTATGTCTATTAATCTATCTTTTGAAAGTAAACCTTGTTATAGTTTATCTTTGAGTATAGACTATTATCTTGTTTGTTTCGTTTATTACTATATTTCATTAGATTTTGAGTTTGTACGGATTGTTTGAGATCGATCTATCGCCGAGCTTTTGTTTCCATTTCTAGTATTCTACGTGGAATTGAGGTCTTTCATCCATTGGGTTTACTCTGTGTTCGTTAGTGTTTCTTGCTGGAGTTGATTTGATTTTTTTATTTAAAGAGGATAACATGCTCATACCTAAGTAATGATTTTAAATTTTATAGGGTCTACTGCTTACTCATGCAAGCACACATATCACTTTACTAATGCAAACATACTAATCATATCTTGCCAGAGTATGTCATTCATGCGTTAAATGGTCAAAAACTGGCAAAAAGAGTTTGCGCTAAATGGTAAAAGAATGTGCCAATTGCATATAATGCTATATTGGTAAAATGGTGTAGAGTGTGTAATAAGCAATGTTACCATTTTTATGCACCTAAATATGAAATTCGGTAGTAATTACTAAGTAATTAAAATACATGAGAGGGTTTGTTAGACAAGAAAATACGGAGTATCTAAAAATCTAAAAGGCATATGGGTTATAGAAGGACCATGCAATCATCGGCAGGTGTTTTCAAAAACCGACTAAAGCAGTATATTGCGCATTCTAGTGAAATCCTGTGTTTTTGCTCAATGGTGGATAATTCAAAGATTGGGGCATCTACATATGTTTGAGCTGAGATGTTGATTACCATATAGACTTTCTTCAACAAACTTCTTATCAGAATCCAAAGTTAATATCGAGTACCTTTTGAACAATCTCTTGCAAAGTGTACTTGAATAAGCGACTTTGACAAGTTGGTCAAGCTTTACTGAAGAACACCTGGAACACCATGAGCTCATGAGGCTTTTGAGTAAATTTGTAAAATTATCTTTCAAATTCAATTAGAGTTAGTATATTTTTATCAGAACAAAAAGTTTTTAGAAATCGAACTCTTTTGTTTGGAGGAGAACTTGGCTCTATGTACGTCCAAAGCGTTGTATCGTATGCCATTCTACGGTATTCTTAGTAATGGTGAGTGATCAACGATATTTTATAAGCCGTAATAAATCTAAATTGCTCTTTAACTTAGGATAACACAAAATAAAGATTTTTGATACCTTTTCAATGGTTAAAAGCATATTTATCAAGATTAATTTCATATATTACCCTACTTTCATGATTAAGTTCATATATACGTAAAGTGTAATCCTTCAATGTATAATATACAATATTTTTAAAGCATTTTTGGGTATATATGAAATTTTCCAAATTTAAAAAAGAGATATATGAAATTGCCCCTTTTTATTACCTAGTCGTTAACCCGCGCTTTGCCGCGTGTTGTATTGGATAACTTTTAAGATGACGTTATTATATTCAATCGTGCACTTACGCAATTTAAGATAACTCCATATTTTATGATCTTTATATACATGATTAATTTATTTAAATATTTAAAATTGAATGTTACTACTTACTACTTGTAGTTTCATCAAATATGGAGTTATCTTAAATTTTTCTCTATCTTTTTTTTTTAAATCACTCTAGAATAACTGGCTGCATCATATGGGAAAATAATTAACTTATGTAGAGTGATTTAAAAAAAAATAGAGAAAAATATTAGTTAAGTAAAAAGAAAGTTAGTTATTTTCTTTATCTTTTTCTTTAAATCACTCTACGTTAACTGCCTTGTATCATATAGGAAAACAACTAACTTTCTTCATTCTCACTTATTCCACTTTCATATATACATAAAAAAAATTTGCACACATTAATTAACTTTACTATACACCAACGCTACTATGCGCCGAGTTCCTTTAACCACAATAATCTTTTAGATTGTCTAGTATCCGTAAATCTTAAATATTGTTAAAATTCACTACAAAATTCCAAATTGGATGGCTAACGTTTTTTAACAAGCTATACATTACAATCAGATAAGCTAGAATTTCTATTTTTATTTTTAATCCTTTTATTTAACTAATATTTTTCTCTTAAAGGCTATCATATTACAATTAGATAAGTTGGAATTTCTATTTTTATTTTTAATCTTTTTATTTAACTAATATTTTTCTCTATCTTTTCTTTAAATCACTCTACGATAACAGGCTTGCATATTGAAAATCACTCCACGGTTTGAAACCCCACACCCCAACCACCACCGCCATTTATTTTTATTTTTTATTTTTTTTCCTAAAGTCAAATTTAAGAGGAAACATTGGTTGAGGATGAAGGTAAAAAATTACTATATAGCTCTCGCATGCTAGGCATATGAGATAGTTTAACGATTGATGACTGACGATAATCGATAAGGGGACAGATTCGTTAAGAGTGACCATTTTAAATATGATTGACGAAGTCATTGGTAAGTAAGAACGAAAACTACAAATTTCACGTAAATACGATGAAACTTGTAATTACTATAAACCAAAACTAGGGGTGGAAACGAGCCGAGCCGCTCGTGAAAAGCTCGGGATCGGATCGGTAAAAAGCTCGAATGAGCCGAGCCTAAACGAGCTCGAGCCCGAGCTCGAGCCTAAGTTTGAGCTCATTTAATAATCGAGCTCGAGCCCGAGCTCTATACAAAAAGCTCGAGTAGGCTCGCGAGCCTAAACGAGCCCTAGAAATATATACGTATATATATTGTCTATACGTATAAACGAGCTTAAAAGTAGTAAACGAGCTCGAGCCTTATGTAATTAACGAGCCGAGCTCTATTTGAACTTTGTTTTCTTTAAAACTTCATATAAATTAGTCGAGCCCGAGCCCGAGCTCGAGCTTGTGAAAATTTTCACGAGCCGAGCTCGAGCTCAAAATATAAGGCTCGAAACGAGCTCGAGCCCGAGCTCGAGCTTTATATTTGTAAACGAGCCGAGCTCGAGCTCTGGCAGGCTCGGGCTCGGCTCGGCTCGTTTTCACCCCTAACCAAAACTATAAAGTATTCATTTCATCTCAAAATTATAGTCTTTATCAAGTATGATGTCATTTAATTAGTTAAAGAGTGTACCAGTTTCATTGTTTTTTAAAACTAGTTTTGTCTAAGGACAATAATATTGAGACAAAAGTGGTAACACTTATCATACAAACAAACAAATGAGATATTCATTTTAAAAAGAAACTATATTCTTTTCTTCTTAAACTAATGCATTTATAACTAAAATAAATTAAATTAAAGTTTAAACTTTCGCTAAACATACTATAAAAGTTATGTAAGAGTTCAAATTAGGTGACGGGTTATTAAAAAAGAAAATATAAATTATTTATATATATATTTACATACTTTTAAACATAATAGTAAGAAGTATATTTAAGGGGTGTTTGTTTAAGCTTATATAACATAAGTCGTGTTCGGCTTATATAATATAAGCCAAGTGTCAAAATAAGCCACAAAATTGTGGCTTATGTTATATAAGCTGAACTCATATAAGCTAATAAGCCCATATAAGCCGAAACAAACACCCCCTTGAGCAATTTTCTAAAATTTGACACAAATATAAATATACTCTTTTCGTCCCAATTTATTTGTCTANGAAAAAAATATTAGTTAAGTAAAAAGAAAGTTAGTTATTTTCTTTATCTTTTTCTTTAAATCACTCTACGTTAACTGCCTTGTATCATATAGGAAAACAACTAACTTTCTTCATTCTCACTTATTCCACTTTCATATATACATAAAAAAAAATTTGCACACATTAATTAACTTTACTATACACCAACGCTACTATGCGCCGAGTTCCTTTAACCACAATAATCTTGTAGATTGTCTAGTATCCGTAAATCTTAAATATTGTTAAAATTCACTACAAAATTCCAAATTGGATGGCTAACGTTTTTTAACAAGCTATAACATTACAATCAGATAAGCTAGAATTTCTATTTTTATTTTTAATCCTTTTATTTAACTAATATTTTTCTCTTAAAGGCTATCATATTACAATTAGATAAGTTGGAATTTCTATTTTTATTTTTAATCTTTTTATTTAACTAATATTTTTCTCTATCTTTTCTTTAAATCACTCTACGATAACAGGCTTGCATATTGGAAATCACTCCACGGTTTGAAACCCCACACCCCAACCACCACCGCCATTTATTTTTATTTTTTATTTTTTTTCCTAAAGTCAAATTTAAGAGGAAACATTGGTTGAGGATGAAGGTAAAAAATTACTATATAGCTCTCGCATGCTAGGCATATGAGATAGTTTAACGATTGATGACTGACGATAATCGATAAGGGGACGGATTCGTTAAGAGTGACCATTTTAAATATGATTGACGAAGTCATTGGTAAGTAAGAACGAAAACTACAAATTTCACGTAAATACGATGAAACTTGTAATTACTATAAACCAAAACTATAAAGTATTCATTTCATCTCAAAATTATAGTCTTTATCAAGTATGATGTCATTTAATTAGTTAAAGAGTGTACCAGTTTCGTTGTTTTTTAAAACTAGTTTTGTCTAAGGACAATAATATTGAGACAAAAGTGGTAACACTTATCATACAAACAAACAAATGAGATATTCATTTTAAAAAGAAACTATATTCTTTTCTTCTTAAACTAATGCATTTATAACTAAAATAAATTAAATTAAAGTTTAAACTTTCGCTAAACATACTATAAAAGTTATGTAAGAGTTCAAATTAGGTGACGGGTTATTAAAAAAGAAAATATAGATTATTTATATATATATTTACATACTTTTAAACATAGTAGTAAGAAGTATATTTAAGGGGTGTTTGTTTAAGCTTATATAACATAAGCCGTGTTCGGCTTATATAATATAAGCCAAGTGTCAAAATAAGCCACAAAATTATGGCTTATGTTATATAAGCTGAACTCATATAAGCTAATAAGCCCATATAAGCCGAAACAAACACCCCCTTGAGCAATTTTCTAAAATTTGACACAAATATAAATATACTCTTTTCGTCCCAATTTATTTGTCCACTTTTGACTTTTTAAGTCTTTCTTTGTCAACTTTGACCTTAAATTTTTTTGTTTTATGTTATATAATACTTGATAAAAATTATACCCAATGAAAATACATTTAAAACACAATCCATTCATATAATTTGCATCAAGTATCATAAAACACATAAGAAAATAGTTATAGTCAAATTATAAAAGAAAGACTTTAAAAGTCAAAAGAAAGACTCTAAGTAGTTTATCCGCTAATAAAACCAGATTTACCCAAACACAAAGCACCTCTTCCTCCCTACATCTAACCCCAAATCAGTTTCTTCTCACACAACAAAAACAAATCCCAAAAACCTTTTAAAAAAAAGAACATGATGGATCCAGGCCCCACAACCGCCACCACTACCCCACAACCACCACCACCGACCACCACCACGCCACCAACACAACAACCACCATCATCAGGTTCACTCCATTCAACCGACACACCAGCAGCAGCCGTACAACGTTACGCTTTTGTCTTGTCACAACGTTTTCAACGTCTTTTAGACAAGTCAACCCCTTTTTTACTCTACCGTTGGATCGGGTTTTTCGTGATCGCCTTTATTTATACTATTCGTGTGTTGTATGTACAAGGGTTTTCTTTATACTATTCGTGTGTTGTATGTACAAGGGTTTTCAACATCTGTTAGCCTTATCGTGGGGACGGACCCCACGATTAAGCTCCGGCGTGAAAATAAGTACTCATATTGTTAGAGGAATATTCGTGTATTGGGATGAGTGAGAAAGTCGTACCCCAAAAGCGTGTGTCGAGGTTTCCTTTTATAGGTAGTGGAAATGCTAGGGTTTCCTATTATTTCGCACATTGCTATAATGCACGAGGTGGGGCCCTTGTCGGGCAAGGGCTCACAGCTTAATCGATGCTTGTGGACGTGGACTGTTTTCCGGACCGGGGACCGGTCCGTGAGTGTGCCTCGGGAGCGTCGCTCAATATTGTCCGTATACGTCCTGATGTGCCCGGACTGTGCCTTGCTCGTGGCTTTGGTCTTAGGTTACGTCCGAGGCTATTGGTTTGTGGGCCGGAGCCCGGTTTGCTTTGTAGGGCCGGAGCCCAGTTATGCGCAGCGCAATCCAGGCCCGTATGTATAATATAGTCCAGGCCCAGTAGGCCTGCTATCCGTACTACACGTCATCAGTAAGTAAGAACGAAAACTACAAATTTCTCATAAATACAAGGACGAAACTTGTAATTACTATAAACCAAAACTATAAAATATTCATTTCATCTCAAAATTATAGTTTTTATTTTTAATTTAGCATGATGTCATTTAATTAATTAAAGAGTGTACTAGTTTCATTTTTTTTTTAAAAACTATTTTTGTCTAAGGACAATAATATCGAGACAAAGGTGGTAACACTTATCATACAAACAGACAAATGAGATATTCATTTTAAAAAGAATCTATATTCTTTTCTTCTTAAACTAATGCATTTATAATTAAAATAAAGAGTAAATTGCAAAAATCATCCTTGTGGTTTGGCTAATTGCCGTTTGTTGTTTGTGGTTCGATTAAGTGCAAAGATCGTCTTTATTTTGCACTGTTACGTGGCACTTTTGGTCTCCTCAATTTGCAAAAATCGTCGATTGTGGTTTGCCAAATTTTCATGTTGAAGGCCAAAAGTGCACGTAAAGCTGCAAATAAGGACATCTTTGCCTGTATTGACCACAAGGACGAAACGTGCAATTTGGCAAACGACAAGGACGATTTTGCATTTACTCTAATAAATTATATTAAAGTTTAAACTTTTGCTAAATACTATAAAGTTTATGTAAAGCAGGTGCAATGTATTAGGGGGTGTTTGGTTTAATCTTGATATAACATAAGCGCACAATCTTTGTGCTTATTTCGACACTTCGGACATGTATAAAGCCCTAAGTGTAAAAAAACCACAAATTATGGCTGATTTGTATAAGATGAAATCATATAAGGCTAATAAGTCATATAGTAGGCCGAAACAAACACCTAAGCATTTATTTTATTTTTTTTATTTTAAAAAAAATTTACTTAGGATTCGACTCGACATCGCGGGNTTTCTTCTTCACACAACAAAAACAAATCCCAAAAACCTTTGAAAAAAAAAAAATAACATGATGGATCCGGGCCCCACAACCGCCACCACTACCCCACAACCACCACCACCGACCACCACCACCACACCACCACCACAACAACCACCATCATCAGGCTCACTCCATTCAACCGACACACCAGCAGCAGCCGTACAACGTTACGCTTTTGTCTTGTCACAACGTTTCCAACATCTGTTAGACAAGTCAACCCCTTTTTTACTCTACCGTTGGATCGGGTTTTTCGTGATCGCGTTTATTTATACTATTCGGGTGTTGTATGTACAAGGGTTTTATGTTGTCTCTTATGCTTTAGGGATTTATATATTGAATCTGCTTATTGGGTTTTTGTCTCCTCAAGTTGATCCTGAGTTTCAGGATTTGAATGATGGCCCTACTTTGCCGTCTCGAAGCTCGGATGAGTTTCGCCCTTTTGTTCGCCGTTTGCCCGAGTTTAAGTTTTGGTAATTTTACTGTTTTTTAAATTTTTATATGAGGTTGTTATTTGATGTTGTGATTATAATTGGATTGTTGATTTAGTGATGTGTTAGGTTTAGGTGTATGAGGATTAACTTATTAAGTATTGAATTTCGGGTGAAATGATGCAAAGGCGCGTGATGATTTATGGTGATAAGTATTGAAATTAGGATTTTGAGCCATGGATGTAAATCGAATTGGTGGGTTGTTTGTATTGAAGTTACTTGAAGTTGATAAATTTGTGCGGTATACCAAGTCTCTTAGAAAGGATAACAGTGTTATTACGCATTCAAGCCACTTTTGTATATCTTGAACAATGAAATAACTAGGTTTTGAGCTTGCAAGGCTATATCATTTAATTAGTTGCATACCACAAAGATTTGTGTTTTTTATTTTTACAATTTAATTATACTCATGGCGGGATTACTAGGATGCTTAGGGTGCGTCTAGTTTTGTAAAAGTTTGGAAGGGAAATTTATCTCCACAAAATACTTGAAAATATAGAAAACGTGTTTAGTTGATGTTTGTATTTTCTATTTTGAAGAAAGGGAGTGAGGGTTGTGGGTTACAAAGAAAACAAGGAAAACAACTAAAATTTGTTTTGTAATTTTCCTTGTTAAGTTAGGAAATGGGGTATTTTGTGTTTTGCAAAACATTGTGTTGGAAAACATTGATTTGAACGCGATCTCTGTTTTCCTTGTTTTCCACAAAACATTTTATGAAAAACAAGGGTGTTTTCCCCCAACTAAACGTACCTTTAGCATTTTCGGTAATAGAAAACTCGGCACTTGATAGGAGGTTAACTGCTTACCACGTTGATGAAGATGTCTTGAAAACTATGGATGATAGTGTGAATGTGTGATATAGTTAAGTGGTTGAATGGGGACGTATTTGGTGTCTAAAGCTTGAGAAATCATGGTTATAGAAACTTGGGATAATAGAGGGGAGGAAGGAATAACTAAAGTAAGTATGATGCCATTGCAAGTTTTTGATACGGCCATGGCCTATGAAGAAGTTGAAGTGGACACGAATTACGAGATGTGCCATATGCACGGATGCACCACATTGATTATGTATCACTTGGTGTGAACTATTATGTAGCACTACCGTGCTCAAGAGGGTGTTCAGTTCATATTTAGGGTTGAACCATAAGGAAAAGGGGGGAGTACATTGGATAGGAAACAGTAAACACACATAAACATACTTATATCAAGATTAGTTAGTTGGTCGTTATGTGTTTATGGTTTTTCTTGTTAATAAGTGGTAGAAACTGGGTCATTAATGGCTTCCTTAAAACATTGTTGATATTAGTTATTTAGTTTGAGTACTATATGTCTTTGAAAATTAGTTATGTATGATATTCCCCCATTATATGTTATCAGGATGTCATGTAGAAAGTATTATCTTCAATAACCAATTGTGGTTTTGCGAGTCTCGGAGCATTTACCTTGTGACTATTGTAGACAGGCTTAAATATTATAAGCAATCATGCAAGCCAAATGTTTTTTTGTAGTCGCACACTTTTCTGCTCAGCTTTTTAGGAACCATGAAAAATTGGCCCTTTTTTTGGGCAATTATTTTTAGGTTTTCTTAAGGAGCCATGTATTATCTTCGTTCTCTATTATGTAATTAGTGTTTTAGTTTTTGGCAAGTAAAATTCCATTATATAAGCTAAATGCCCCCTAAATCTCTTATGGCAAGTCATTCTATTTTGACTGACTAACAAGGCCCAATGAACACATACTTTTGGTAGCTTATAATGACCTTAATGAACAAAATATATAAACAACTAACTAACGAAAGTGAACATGTATACAGAATACAATAAATCGTTATCCAATGTTAAAATATTTCCTTCTTTAAACCCTAATTGTTCTAACGCCGAGCCTCGCTACCAACTTACCTGTCATACGGACAAAAACTACATTTTCTTCTGGGTTGTTTAGGACATCTTCGACATCCATAACATTGCAATAACCCAACCCTTTGATCAACTTTTGGAGTTCTTGAGTGCTTTCACCACCTACCTGTTCATCAGAGTTCTCAAAAGCCATGTTAGAGATAGTCTAAAGACCGCTTAACTGTATTCGATATTGTCCCTTGACTCACCTGTAAGCCATAGTTACTAAGAACCCATTCTTGCAATTGCTTTTGAGTGAGACTTGGATTATCCTTGTTTTGCTTGCATAATAATGCTTTCAAATTTCGTCAGTCATTGTTGTTTTTTTCACACCTTAAGATGGGAAGCCATGTTGTGTTTATGATTTGTTTGTGTTAATCATATTTTGATCTTGTAGTTATATAGTAGAAAATATTATTTAATGTTCATAAAGTGAAAGTTTGAAAGACCCAAAGGGTCTTTCATTTGATATATTTATTATGCATTGTACAATAATTAAGTGGAAGTTTGAAAGGTATTTGTAAATGTTAATTATAAATTAATAAAATATTAATTAATATATAAAATAATAATTATTTTTTCTAGAAACGATAAATTAATAATTATTAATATATCGGTTAATTAATAACTCTTTTAGTTACTAAATTTAGGTGGTCCCATGAGTATTAATTTATAGAGTTTCTACCGTATTGTTTGGTGTTCCTTAGGCTTGATGGGTATGTACAAATGAGTTTGCTTTGATTCATTCACACCACTTATCTCTTATTTTAAGGCTTTGATAGTATGCTCCTTTATAGTGATGGAGCGTTTAAGGTTTAATGCGGATTTGAGGTTATGTGTTTTGGTAGCAGTGGCTGTTTCTGTAATTGTACATTGGTAGTGATGCTCACCATTAGAAGGGTTTAGAGTTTCAAAAAAGGAAACACTATTAAAATTGTCTTTAAGTTGGCAACTGACGTGAGAGATCATTAACACGTGATAAGTTCGAGTTCGATATACGCATTGTATTGTAAAAGATAAAATAGATAAATATATGAATTCAATTTTCTTTTTTTCTTTTTTTTTTTTTTCTATTTTTGATATTTTTAATTTTTTTTAATGTCGTACAAGTTTTGGACCGGTCGAATTGATAAGGCTTCCACTTTTCATTTTCAATTTCGTGCTTCTATTCTGTGAGGCAGCGGTTGTGTGAATCAAGCTTTGATCCAAGCTTACGATAGCGGGTATAATGTCAACTAATACAACTATTAGTTCCAAATCTTAAACGAATATCTAGAGACATAAATGTATGTACACACGCAGATTCATTCTGCAAGCGTAAGGTTTTTTGCAGCCACGTAATTTTCTTCTCAACTTTCTAGAAACCATCACAAATTGCCTCTTGTTTATGGCAACGTGCTTGTTAGCTTTTCTTTACAAGCCACATATAACTTCTAATCTATGGTAATACTACTATACTTTATGAAAGTTTAAAATGATATATGAGGTGAATTGTTGTCAAGACATTAACTAGTAAACTGATACCATCAACCGTGTGCATAGTTGATGCATATTGATGATTTAATTGATCCTGTTTCCATCTATAATTTTAAATTTCAGTTATGATTATCATCTGTTTGGTCATATTTGTGTGTCGTGGTTTGTAGCCTTTTCAGCTAGTGTGGTTCAGTGTTAAGTTCTGGTCAGTTGGTAGTTTTGTTTCAGTTTTGCACTTAAGTTGATTGACGCAATATTGTTTCTGGATGTATGACTCAATAAAAAGTCAATATCAATAATCTACTTCTTTGATGCTAGGTACTCAATAACCAAAGCCTTCTGCATTGCTTTTGTGCTGACATTCTTCAGTGCATTCGATGTGCCTGTTTTTTGGCCTATACTTCTTTTTTATTGGGTCATCTTATTCGCTCTCACCATGAAGAAGCAGATACTGCATATGGTCAAATACAAATACGTCCCATTTACTTTTGGAAAGCAGGTATCCATCAACCGCATTTGATAGAAAAACATTTCAATTATTTCATGAATTGATTTACTAAATAAGTGGTTTCTTTTACAGAGGTACGATGGAAAGAGGGCAGCTTCAACTGAGAGTGCAAGTCTTCTTCCGAGAGACTGAAAGATCAAACCATTTCATATTTTTCCAATTCATGTATTACCATCCGGATACATATCTTAGTAGGGATGAAGTTAACCTTTAACTTTGTAATGGTTTTTTCCATCTAGATTATCATTTCGTACAGGTTTTTCCTTAGCAGTAAAATTATAGATGAATGAAGCTTATGTTTTTTCTATAAAGGGCTGTTCACTTTGATCATTAAACCCGTATGTCTACTTACCTATGTGTATTTATGCTATTTGATCTATGTTATATAGTATTCCGGGTTTATGATTTGTTCATATTTCCTATATATCAAAAGCCATGCTTTTGGCTTGATGACAATGACGCAACTGCTCAACATGCCACTATAAAGAAATCTTTGATTGAACAGTGCAGATATCTTTATGCAAGAGGTGTATTCCATGTATGTCATTCTTAAAATATTACAATTATTAAATACTGTCCCAAAGAAACATCAACTTGCAACCTTTTTTCGCAAACTAATGGAGATTATACCCCAATTATGTAACAAAATCAAACCCTCAAACCATAAAAATTACTCTATATGCAGAGCCAATTACATCATGAAGATGGCTTGTAATACCCATAAACACCATAAAACGTCTGTGCAGCAGTGAGGAGCAACAGAATCACAGCTGCAAAAAATGAAATAATAGCCCAAGGATTGCTAAAATAGTTATGCATTAAGCTTGCACGCCACGAGTTCCACCTGTGGTTATAAAACCGATTAACCTTTTCCGACAACTCAGAGAGGTAACTGTTGTTGATGTCAAACACCACCTCTTGACACAGCCGATTGAACAGATCAGCTACATCTGCATCACTCCCTAACCAATGCTCGAAAATCCCACAGTAATGAAGGTAACCAACATCCTCCTGTGAGTTTATCAAATTGTCCATGAAGATCACATATGATGTAATTTCATTTCCACAGTCTAGATGTGACTGCTCGAACGCAATGAGGTTTAAGAAAAGCGATTTGGTTCCATCATGGATTAACAACCGGGGAATCTTTAAAACCCCATCCTCAAACTTGATATCCCAGAAACGATCAGTTTTTCTTCTTCTGAACTTGATTCCTGCTTCTTTAAGCTCAGTCACACAGTGGATAAGCTGTGTCCTACGCTTGTCAGCAACACGGTTATTATGTGACCATCTTTTGATCCATCGTCTGGGTTCCATCTGTGGTCCTCTCCTCAACAAACTCTGCCTAAACACATGAAGACAGTGAAGATAAGATTGGTCAGACAACGGGTCAAATGAGGCTGCATACTCGAGCGACGTTTCCATTTTGTTCCGACCACTCTTAGTCAACGGTTCGTCTGTAGGCATTAACGGGTCAAAAAACTGTAGTGCAAGCCTGGCAACTAAGCCTTTCTGGTCAGGCTGACCAAATTGAAGGCCTAATAATGTGTCAAGTATAAACAAAGGAATCTGATTCTCTAGCATTATCATGTCCCTCTGAATCGAATGCATTGATCCCCTCATTGCAAACACGGGATCACATCGAGAATAACCAAGAGCTGAAAACCCTTCAGCCGCCCCACGAAATAGCTCGAGAACAAAACAACCATCAAGAACCATCATTTCAACAAAATCATTACTACTAATAGTAATGTTTCCTTCATAGCAACCCCGTGCTCTTTCTTCAAGTTCTTTGATCGTATCAAGATACAACTTAGCATCTTGTTTACCACGTTTAAGTATCTGGTAAAACGCCCTCCACTTATGACGCTCCATTCCCCGAAGGCGTTTTTTCCCATGATGGTATGGTCCTAAAGAGACAATAGTTGGTACATAGGCTTTATCTTCGCCATCACGCAAATACTGAGGGACTTTATATATGCATAGTTTTCCCCAAGTACCAGCTACATCATCTTTCTGAGCTGTATCAAGTTTTTCTCTAACGGTGATCATCCATTCTGATTCAGGTGATTTTGGACCTTCTTTCGGATCTTCATGATCACCATTGATCTCAATCTGGAGTGCTTCAGATGGCTGCTGATTGTCTAGAGACTCGACTGAGCGACTAGTACTTGGGAGTCCGGCATCTAAGGTTTGTTTGAGTTTTAGTGTTATTAGATACCAGCTTAATAGCTCTTTGTTGTACACAGCAACCATTTTTTGTGTTCAAGAAATGAAATGATATTATAAATGGGACCTTGATGAGAGATATTTATTTGTATGAGTTGCAAAAGTAGAATGATGGCAAGAAAATGACATTGCAAGTATGAATTAAAAATGAGTAAATGGATCTCATCTAATCCAATAGAATGCATAGAAGCAACCTCAATTGACTTTTAATACTGTATTAAATAAGACAATGATAACAGATTTTAGTTTTTCTAATTAGAGCCTTAAGAGTAGTTAACTTAGTAGCTTTGAATGTTTCAAGCGCTTATATTGACAACTTATATATATAATCATAACAGTGGTTGGTTTTAAGGATGGGTAGAAATGTCGTCACGAACTTGGTTATGGTTAAGAGAAATATATGAGAACTGCGAAAGACAATATAAATGACTGGGTTTGAGCAAGTAACCACACGGTAGACGTTGTGATTGGATTGGGTACCGGCAAGAGCTACNGACAGTTAGGTTAGATTCATTCTAATAGGGTCAATGCAAACAGCTGGATGATCCAACCTCATGGGTCTACAGCAACCAAAACTTTCATCTCCTCCACTAAAGCCCCATTCCCACCAATGCAAATTATTGCATATCATTATTTGTCACATTTTCTTGCATGATTAACCATGTGCAATTTTATTAGTAATTGCTTATGTTTGAAGTTCCATGTCTCTTTCCCTCTAATTATAGAAGCTGTTATACAGCAGCCCAAAGTTGCTTATTTTAAAAGCAATGAACATCTTTATATAGCAATGCCAAACACACCCTAAGTTACATTTTACACAGTTGTTCAATGTTTTAAAGGACCGGAACCAAAAAGTCAAAATTATTAGAAGTTTAGAACCAAGTACCAGACCAAATAATATACAAGTTCATTGTCTGTCCGGATTCGGGTTTAGAACAAGTTGGTCCAAACAGACCATGAACGAACTCAACCTTTTTTGGGTATTGAATTAAGCTTTGTTCATATACAAACAAATAAATAGACGGGCTTGAGCCAAGCATGAACCCAAACCCGATCGTGAAACAATTTTTTATCGTATGATAACGGGGAGGTACATAGCTAAGTATAAAGTACAATTTACACAAAGGGAGAAGAAAATAACTACAATGAGTTGAAATTTTTAATACTGGTATCTATGAACACTGATATATTTGAGTTCCTTTTGATAATCAAAGACTATAACCAACAACTGAATTTAATTGAATCAAAACTTTTACAAAAAGAATAACATAAGGGACACCTTTAATCTTGTATGGTTGGCGGGCATATTCTGTATCAAATCAATAACTATAAGATCTTTTACTCATCTTCTTACAAAAGCTCTACTATTCGCTTCTTTCTCCAGAACTTCTNATTCATTCTAATAGGGTCAATGCAAACAGCTGGATGATCCAACCTCATGGGTCTACAGCAACCAAAACTTTCATCTCCTCCACTAAAGCCCCATTCCCACCAATGCAAATTATTGCATATCATTATTTGTCACATTTTCTTGCATGATTAACCATGTGCAATTTTATTAGTAATTGCTTATGTTTGAAGTTCCATGTCTCTTTCCCTCTAATTATAGAAGCTGTTATACAGCAGCCCAAAGTTGCTTATTTTAAAAGCAATGAACATCTTTATATAGCAATGCCAAACACACCCTAAGTTACATTTTACACAGTTGTTCAATGTTTTAAAGGACCGGAACCAAAAAGTCAAAATTATTAGAAGTTTAGAACCAAGTACCAGACCAAATAATATACAAGTTCATTGTCTGTCCGGATTCGGGTTTAGAACAAGTTGGTCCAAACAGACCATGAACGAACTCAACCTTTTTTGGGTATTGAATTAAGCTTTGTTCATATACAAACAAATAAATAGACGGGCTTGAGCCAAGCATGAACCCAAACCCGATCGTGAAACAATTTTTTATCGTATGATAACGGGGAGGTACATAGCTAAGTATAAAGTACAATTTACACAAAGGGAGAAGAAAATAACTACAATGAGTTGAAATTTTTAATACTGGTATCTATGAACACTGATATATTTGAGTTCCTTTTGATAATCAAAGACTATAACCAACAACTGAATTTAATTGAATCAAAACTTTTACAAAAAGAATAACATAAGGGACACCTTTAATCTTGTATGGTTGGCGGGCATATTCTGTATCAAATCAATAACTATAAGATCTTTTACTCATCTTCTTACAAAAGCTCTACTATTCGCTTCTTTCTCCAGAACTTCTAACCACAACATGTGTATCTGTGTTTTTAGCTTCGTGTTTTCTTTTACCTCGTGAGCTGCGTCTTGATCTTGGTTTTCTCGGGTTCTTTTGAGCATTTTCTCGAATGTCCCTCGTCACTTTCTCAGTGTTAGGTGGGAGTTCAGGCCATGGGGTTCGCTTTGCTGGCACTGTCACCTCTAACTGAGGGTCAATCGTCCATCTGCATCACAGAAGAAGTGACACTCATAAATAATAAGACTACTGCTATAATCTTGATCCTAGAGACCTAGAGGATACTTGACCTTGACTTCCTTGCTAAACGGATTCACTTAACACACTGAAAGTTGAGAATAATTCACATAATGAAGCTCGGAAAAACAGCTGGGGGTTGGTTTATATGTGTACTAGGACTGTGCAAATTCAGTTTATTTTGGTGGCAATATAGGCGAGTCAGCAGGGTCCGGTAACACGCCATAACTCAAATGAACATATTTATACATAAATGAGTCAAACTATTGCCACCTCTAGCATTTGCTACATACTATTATCTTATCCAATAGGATTAATGTTATATATGAACCAACAAAACAGGAATAAAGTTTAGGTGGGAGCTTTCGGATTTCAGGTTATGAAATATGAGTCTGAACTCAAGGCATAGAAGGTTGGGGTTTTCTAGTTTATTTTGTTTTCGGAAATTTGTTTTTTAAGTTTATAACATTCTGTAAAATAGTTTATCCTCTTAATAACAGTTAACCTGAAGGGTCCGGTGGAAGCCCTCTCGGTGCTACATTCTTGTGAGGGTCGCACAGTTCTCCTTAAGAGAGAGCTTACAGTTTTCCTTTGAGAAGCGCTTTGTCTGGTTTGAATGTGAGTGGCAGTGGATCCCACTGGGTCCTAACTGGCCAAAGGCTGGACACAAAGGTTACCCCCCAAAAAAATCTTGTGTGTTAACACACACAAACATAAGTTGTTCGGTTGTCTAATATTTTGTTCTAACGGTCTGAACCTAAAATGAACTACATATCAACAGATAATCGCCAGAAATGTGACTTAACAGAACTAAAAAGTACTATAGTTAAGAATACATAATAAGTAAATTATAGGCATTATCAAAGAAATGCAAATCTTAAATATCAACTCAAGTATGAAGACTAACCCAGCAGGAAATTTGCTGTCTGCACGAGCCTCAGCACGAAGCCACCACATCATCACTTTCTTCCCACAACCGCCTAACGGCTCCACCATAGAAGAATCTTCAACAAATGACAGAGGACTTTCAATTTCACCAACTCCATCACCAGCAGCACTAACCACCGTATCCAAATCCTTAATCCAATCAGGCCTAAACTCTGATTCTTCCCAAACCAACCTCGAGTTCATCACAAACCCACACCACTCCACCTTCCTAGGCAACACAACCGCCATATCACCAATATAATTAGCACTCTTCTGTTGGTACACACGTGAATCAAACGTGTGCCAACCGATTAACTTATCAGATGAATTACAAGCCGGACCTTGGACCGGTAATGCTGATTTCTTCTCATCTAATTTATCTACTTTCTTTACAACCTCAAAGGGCTCTTCATCAGAACGACTTGAATGAGCAATAATCCCAACGGAAACAGCCCCGATCCATTCCACTTTTTGAACCTCGTCAAACAGTTCTAAACTATGCATATTACTATCATCAGCAAACATCACAATCCCATCTAGCTTCTCTTCTCTCACAACTCTGAATCATCAACAATTGCATAGATTAATCTATTAGAATCACCTCATGATAAAATAATTGCCTATTAATACTTTATACCAGCCTATTTTGAACCAGATCAGCAGTTTTGAGTGTAGGGATAGTTTATCTAATTTAAGTATAGTAATATAAGAACTTTGAGATAAGCAATCCCAAAAACACCCCCTCGTTTAAACCTACTTATATAACGTGTCTATTTACTCTAAAAATAAGCAAACAATTAGTTTCATCTAAAGACTCAAAACCGCTAAAAAACAAGCATGTAAGCATCTACATAAGCAATCCCAAAACACAAATCAGTTAACTATACCTCAAGGCGTGCAACCGCATTTCAGATTCCAATTCATGCCTCCCACTCCAAAAAACCGGCATCTTCTTCTCAAACCCAATATGCTTAACCTCAAGCCCCACTCTCCCTTTCGCTTTCGCTAACAAACCCTCCGTCTCACTACTCACCCCACCAGCCTCTACCACAATCCACACAACATCATATTGCACATTCATCAAAGTATGCATCAACCCAGTCAAATGCAACGCTTGAAAAGTCCGAACATAAGTCGGCGTAACAACAATCAAACTCCTAGCATTCTTAACACCATACATCACCTTCTGCTCCCGTTGCACACTCTCTATAATCCTATGAGCCTTCATCACCTCATTAGGATCCGGGTGGGGCCAGGGTCGGATCCGGATCCCATGCCGACCCACAACAACTCTGCTAGTGGGGACCACCACCATATCTGTAGTAGTTTCATTAAACAAGGTGGTTGTTTTCTTTAAGGAAGTTGTGAAAGTTAAGGTCCCAGAAATGTCTCCTGGCGAGGTTGTTGTTGTTGTAGTAGTAAGTACGAGGTAGAATAATAAACGTGAGAATCTGAATCCTAGGATTAAGGAAATGAGACAACATAAGCAGTGGAATATAATCCATAATATGTTGGCGGGAGATTTATTTACATTATTTGCATCAGATGATGAATCTAAAGGTGATGAGTTTTTGCTCCTGCGGGTGTTGTGTAATAAGTGGAACTTCATTTTTTTTTAGTGTGTGTGTTTTTGGTGTGTGTGATGTGTGGTGTTTGAAGAGATGTTGGTTTGATGGTGGTTAAGGTGATGGTGACAGTTGAGCAGAATTTGGTGGTTGGGGTGTGTAAATCAAGTGGGGATGCTTTGGATTTAAGGTTTGGTTGGTTTCAATGGCAGTTATTGGAAAACATGATGAGATGTCGGTGTTTTATATTCCGACATCTGGTGGTTGCTTTGAGTAGATGGTGGAGTAAATCTAGCTGTCCCAGTTTTCTTTCTTTCTTCTTCTTCTTCTTCGGTAATGTTTTGTTAGAAACGTTTGGACAAGTTTATAAACCGTGTGTATATAAAATTGAGTAAATTTATCTATTTTTGCTATATATATTTTTTTCTTTTATATTCTCTAAACTTTTTGATTTGGACTTTTATGTATATTTATAAAATAATTATTTTACTATTATATTTTTGTAACCACTTTAGATTGACAGCGAAAAATAAAATGGTTATTTTATTTGCGTAAATATAAACAAATGTCGAATTCAAAAATTTGGTGTATATAATAACAAAGAAAAAAGAAGACTGCACACAACTACAAAAATAAGTAAGTTTACTACAATTTTAAGTAATTTTACCTAAAAATTTTAATAAGTTTATAAGCGTAAAATAATAGTTTTTGCTTATTTCTCTTAGAACGGACGTAGTCGAGTCACTATTGTCTCTATGGCTGTCATTCGGGTTAACCCGGTCGGGTTCGGGTCTACTCGGGTCAAGCCTCCAAAAAACATACCCGAACCCGACCCTGTTTAGAACTCGGGTCGGGTCAACTCGGGTTTGGGGTCAACCCGAGTATTTTTACATTGTAAAGTGTTAGTTTAGTCGGGTCAACTCGGGTTCGGGTCGGGTCAAGGCTAAAAAAACATACCCGAACCCGACCTTGTTTAGAACTCGGGTAAATTCGGGTTGACCCGATTGACCCGAATATGATTTTTGACCCGACCAGAGTTGGCCCGAACCCGACCGGGTTCGGGTCCGATCGGGTTCGGGTCAGGTTTGACACCCCTAATTGTCTCAGCATTTACTCTCTTCATCAAATCAATCAACAAACATTGTAGTAGTGACTATCAAACCAATTACACAAACATATGTCACTTGAAAACAAACATACCGCGCAATAACATTCACACACACCAACAAACAACATTTTCGTTTGGTCGTCAAGTTGGCCAAATCACCTTCAAAGTGGTTCATAACGTGTCGTTTGTAGGGTGTTGTAACAAAGGATGACGCGTCGATGATGCTCTCCATGCATCAAGTTTTACCTTATTACATCTAGTCTTATAGTGGTTCAAAATAAGTTGATTGTTTCTTTGACCAAACAATTATTTTATGTGTGAGTTGAATAACTTTAAATCTCAGGCATATCACATGGACTAGTTCTAATAACCCTGATTTGTTTGATCATTATGTGGTAAACAAGGATAAGCACGGTATCAGATTGGTACTGAATGTCTGAACCCGTGCTAAATTGGTGGTACCCTTTTTTCCCGAGCATAAAAGAGGGGTACCGATATCGTACCGAACAGGACGACACGTGCATTTTCGAGTGATTTTAAACCACAACATGTAAGAAAACGAAACCATCAATTAAATAAATATATCACCAAGATAGTCGTAACTTACAAACGTTTCAAAACTCATAAAATTTCACCAAAACCATATGAAATAGTTTAAAGGGTAAACTGCAAAAATGGTCACTAAAGTATCACGAAAACGCAAAAATGGGACCGAGTCATAAAGACGTGCAAAAATGACACTAATGTTACGTAAAAGTGCAAAAACGCTACTGAGACGCACTGTTCACTAACTTTCGTTAGTTTTCCTCGTTAAGTGCAGTGAAATGACTAATATACCATCGTCTTCTTCCCCATTTGAATTTCTTTTTATTTTATATTTAACTTTAATATAAAATCAAGAACATCAAGAGAAATTCAAATCAAAACCCAGATCAAACAATATATAACTAACATATTCTTTGTCATTTCCAAACCACACTTGAATCTTTTCATTCTTTCACCACTCAGCAAACAGATTGTCGGTAGATAACAGATCTAAACATACACATCATCAGCTCTGAACAACAACCAAGTAGATCTGAATGCCATTCTTCACGTTGATATGATCCTCTATGAGAGAGTAAATCTTTTCTGGTTGTAACGGAAGATGTTCTACAAAAATAATATAAAATGTTTTAAGCAATACTAAAAAACAAGTTCAGTAAACTAATAAGCAAAAGATTCTAACCTCGACACTGCTGACTCACTATCATTGTGGTTCTCGTTGTAGCTGCTAACATCTAAATAACTAGGTTGCATCTTCGCTGATTCAGACTTGGAAGCAACTGCTTGTGTAACCTCAATCAGATGTTGGATTACTTCACATTGTCTTGCATCTAAATTAGCTTGTGAATGTTGCAACTCCACTTGAAGCTTTTCACTTTCTTTCTTGATAGCTTTATTGAATGGCAAATGTGGGTAGCTACAAGAAATTGATTTCTTTAGAACATCGATGTCGGTATTTGTAGGCACTGGCTTCATAATGACATCTTGCACCCTTAAATCTTCGTCATCTAATGTGTACTCTCGTTGGTCCATTTCAATATATTCCAATCTTTCCTGCTTGCAATAAATTGAAAAAAATCTTTAACAAGGAGTATCATTATAACAAATATGCAATTTGCACAGATGTTTTCTTCACGGTCAAAGAAAACGTGTAAATTACTAAGGTGTAAGATACGTTTGTTTCCATTTTTGAGTGCACAAAAAGGGTTCATCCCATAGTAAAGAACTTTGGTCTGATTTCTGCTTTTTGATAATCAAATTTATATACATACACTCACTAATTTATATTCTGTGGTCCACGAGCCTAGGTTATGGCAGAAGGGTTCATCCCTTTGCTTGTTGGATTTTGTTGCCTATTAATGAATGAACAAGCATGGCGTCGGCCGGCTGCGTTGCGGCCTGGCTGGGTTTGTTTCCGTTGTATTTGGTTATAATGTTGTTTATCAAAGGTATGTGGCGTGGCCGTTTTTTCACTAAAAGGGGATGTTTGGAAATGCATTCAAATTGGTCACTACGGTTTATACAAATACCAGAAAATAAAGTGCTTACAAAAGAAATTCAAAAAATACTTTTAGACTAGTAACAAAATCTGTAGCAAAGGCAATATACTTGCAGCTTATCTTCATCAAAATTATCAAGTCCTCGCAAAGTACATGTTTCTAGGTTCAGATAGCATGGTAATTACTTTTTAGGTGGTAGCATTGTGCCTCTGTACAGCATCACATAAACATTCCTAACCTGTTTTGATCCCTTGCCAAATCAACTTGTACATGTAAAGAATGCATTATCCCAAGGTAAGCTTGTATGCAAGAAACTCGGTCTTCTTGGCTCCAACGATTCGAACTGAGCTATATGTGGGTTTACTCATTACCAAAAGTGTCTAGTTTGACTACTATAAGTTAAAGGAAAAAGGAAGTACCGCATATGAACCAACTAATTCTGTTGCTTGTTTCCTGCTTTCAACATTTTTGTGTGGATACCATTGCAAAGGCCGAAGCAAGGTTGCCTTGTAGTCCTTCACAGCAACACGCGAATTCCCGCTTCTTTCATTAGCTTAACCTGGAAAAAAATCCGTTGGAGAAAATCTCAAAATTGGGCGATCATTGGTTGCTAAAATGAAAATAAACCGATGTTATCCAGATACTTTGAATACAGTAGATACTATTGTATAAGGGGAAAATCAGTTCACATTAGAATCTGAGATAAACATCTAAACCCCATAAGTATTTTTTGTACCCAATCAATACTTATATTGCCAGTTAAGTATTATTACATGTATAAACTTGATAGTAAGAGTATGACCTTAAGTCGTGAACGTGTAACTTTCACGCATTTATCCAGATCTTATGCCAAATTGGAAAAGACCAAAGAAACATGGGTTAAAGGGAATATTTGCAAAGTAAGGAACAAACAACTCGGTAGCTTTCTGTGATCAATCGTGCACTTTGCGCAAACTTTGGAGCAGATATATTTTTTGAAGTAGAAAGTGGGGCGGCTGCAATAATGAAAAAATAAACCTATAGCTACATATCGATGAGACCACATCATTTATAAGCACTATGACAATACTTGTTTACCATGGTAACGGCCGCACATCATTTATAAAACCACAGATGGTAAGTGAACTTAGTATAAACATTAATGTTTCACCATGTGGGTTCGTTATACCTAAACCGCCCCTCCTCCTTGATGCCTGGATCCGCGTTCTTTTGCCATACGACCACCTTCTTGATACTTGAAAATGTCATCTTGCATCATACCACTTTGCTTGTATCCCTGTTCATCACCCATATAGCATCAGAATAAACCTCAAATTTTCAAGTTTGAGGTTTCAATAAGTAAACTTCCAATTATGAGTAAAAATAAAAACTTTATACAATCACTACCATCACTAACACGGTATGAGGGTGTTAGTTTCATCTTATATAAGCGGGCTTATGGGTTATTCAGTTTTCGTCTTATGTTTCATAAAGGTCACTCTTTGTGGCTTGTTTTGAAATTTTTCCGCTTATATAAGTTTAATATGCCATAATAAGGTTATATAAGCCGAAAAGTTTCAATGTAAGTCACAAAAAATGAGTTTTACGAAACATAAGCCAAAAACCAACTAAGCCATAAGGCACCTATATAACCGAAACAAACACCCCGTATTTTGTTGGTTAGACCCACCTTTTTAAAAAACCAATAAACTGTTTCCAGAAAGTTTGAGGCATAGTAGTATCACATTTGGCAAATGCAGTATAATATAGTAGTAATCAGTATAAGAAAGTCATTATAACCTAATCTATTGATCGTCAGCACGCACTCCCACATTCTCAGGAGTAGAGTCATCCTTATCCACCACCACTTCCACCTTCTCGAGTGCCCTACAACCATAACTGGAGATGCCGTCTAATTTGATAGCTTGTCCCAAATAGGATCTCCTGAAATAAATCATCTGCACTTTTCAGAAACCATAACCGAAATGCTATCAAATTTAATTCACATGTTCTTACTTTGTTATTATATTAGAGCAGAGGGCATGTAAACCAATCACAAAACTATGGACGTTGCAAAAGAAAGGGGGTTAGAAACAAACAAATACAACCATAAACAACTACATACCTTTTTCATACACAAATTGGCCAGTAATCTTCCTGCAGCAAATACATCTAAAAGTCAAAACCCTGACTTTCTCTCCATGATAAACTGTTACTGAATCGCCTACCTTTCTTGATTTAGAAAAAAATAAAGAAACCACTTCAAGTAAACCCTAACCCACCACTATCTCACACCTCATCCGATCATCCTCAAGACGAAGGAACTGCTCTCGATGTGAGATCAGAATCACTACAACGAAAACCCCAAGATCAAAAAACACATTCTGAAACATGGTGGATTGAGAGATAAAGAGGAGGGTGGAAGAAGATGGATGATTCTTCTAGAGCTGACACTGTGTATAAGATTATATTAAACCGAGATTTGGATTGGGTAGTGTTTGGACCTTTTGCGATGGATCAATGGTAGCCCAGAAGGCCCAGTTCTTTTTTGGCGGGAAACTCGCATAGCAATACGACGTAGTATCTGATGGGATTTAATATATATTGATAATAATAATGTTGAGTAGATGCAAGTACAATTGTTCCAAATAAAACAACATTTTCACGTAATTGTGCAGAAATGTACCGAATAGCAAATGTTGTATTACTGGAAATTAAATTAAATATAAACATAAAAAACTAACCATTATTAAGGATTATGAGATTAAGGAAAAGAATGAAAAGATTCAAAGTGGTTTGGAAATGACAAAGAGTATGTTAGTTATATATTGTTGGATCTGGGTTTTGATTTGAATTTCTGGGTTTTTGTTCTTGATGTTCTTGATTTTATATTAAAGTTAAATATAAATTAAAAAGAAATTTAAATGGGGAAGAAGATGAGGGTATATTAGTCATTTCACTGCACTTAACGGGGAAAACTAACGAAAGTTAGTGAACAGTGCATCTCAGTGGCGCTTTTGCACTTTTACGTAACGTTAGTGGTTTTTTTGCACGCCTTTATGACTCGGTCCCATTTTTGCGTTTTCATGATACTTTAGTGACCATTTTTGCAGTTTACCCCAGTTTAAAATAAACAAACTAAACCATTCACAACAAGAAAACAATTAATCTTGTGTAACTCTCTTTCACTTATTATTATTATTATTATTATTATTATTATTATTATTATTATTATTATTATTATTATTATTATTTTGCTTAGCAATCCCACCTACTATATCTACACATATAAAAAAAAAAAAAACAAGCAAGTTAATAACTTAACAAATACTATAAATGAGTTTATATTTAGAATTGTAGCTACTGTAAGTATGTTTTAATTATGCAAACAAATTATCTGTTTAGAAGTATGTTTAAAATTGTAGCTACGGTACAAATTCGAGTATTTTTCGGTATTATCCCGCTTTGATACCAATACCGTATTAGTGGTCTCGATTTTTTTTTGCTCGACTTATGGTACCAGTCCCATACCGTGTATCGAGATTCGGTACCAGTTCGGTATAGAACCGGTAATGTTTCGGTAACAGTTTAACCTATTAAATAGTAGGATACTAGAAAGTTTTTTCTAGTTTTTGTAACCGTCAAATGGTTATGACTTATGAGCTAAATCAACCTTAATCTCAAGTGCTTTCTTTATTGAATGACTACCATTACAGGGAATAATAATCAACATCGTGGCATTGTTATTGGGATCACTTAAGAATTTGTACTTTTAATTTTTAAATTATAACCCCGTGCTTACACGGGGTTTTTGATGTGGTAGATCATTTTAGCTAATTATTTTTAAATAAATTTTGTTCTATACAACAATTATGTAAATCAATAATTTAATAATTTATATTTAATGAACTCCTTTTTCTTAGTGTTTTGGAGTTAATTGTAATTCTCATATGGACCAATCATAATATAATGTTACTTTGCACCTAAACATAAACAGGAAAAAATAGGTTCAAGTAATTGCATTATCTATCTAAATATAGTATATAAAATCAACCTAAGTCAGTTTTGACTAAAATAAGCTTCAATTTTAGTTTTAACTGGCAACCAAGATATTTTTGTTTTGCTACATCACAAAATTAAGTTTTTATCGGTTCAATTCAACTATAACCAAAAACTTATCTCCGAAATGCATTCGAAAATGATGTATTTTACAAGACTTAAGTGATATCACTCTCTCACCGCAAGCATTTAGTTGACTTGTTAATAAGGTTTTAAAGAAATAAGTCATGAGTTCAATCTCAATTTTTAGCTCAAAACACAATTGCTCAATGCCTTGGAGTAGACCCTTGAGGAATGGTCTGTGATCGGCATTGAGTACATATGTACAGAATAAGGGTTTCTTCGCCGATTTAAATATTTTTTGAGATGTTTATCGTAAAGTGAAAAGTGGAAAGAAAAATAAAACAAAGGTTAAACAATACGAGGGTAAAAATGTAAATAAAATAAAGCTCTTGCGCATATAGTATTGTAAAGGTAAGTAGTCGAAACAACAACCCACATAACAGTTTGCGGCAAAATCACTTAACAACTTTCGCTGCTAGAATTTAGGGGTGCGATCAGAACTAAAAAACATGTCAGGCGGTGGTGTTGCTCGTGGTCGTCTCACCGAGGAACGAAAAGCATGGCGCAAGAATCATCCTCATGTGGGTCCCCCTCTTTTTCTTAAAACCCTACATTTATTATGTCACTAATGCCAGTGTTTAATTTTATTAATTTTGATTGAGTAGGGTTTTGTGGCCAAGCCTGAATCTCTTCCTGATGGTTCTGTCAATTTGATGAAATGGAATTGTATTATTCCTGGCAAGGCTGGGGTAAGTTCTTTTTTATTTTTTTGTAATCTTTGGTTATTTGTGGTAAAATTGCAATGTGGGTCATTGAAAGTGTAGATAGATTTGTTGAAGCAGTTAAAATCGACTTACGTCGCGATATGGTCCCTTTTTTTTTTTTTTTTTTTTTTTTTTTT
>LBNU01013809.1:136622-158268 GCA_014162995.1 Artemisia annua
CGAATTGTATATAGCTGGTTCTTGTACAATTTGGTCTGGTCTGCATTTTTGTTGGTCCAAATAGATAAATACTCATCCCTGTATTGACTGTTGAGAATTTTTTTGAAATTTCTTGTATGATCTTAACCTTGCTTATCCTATAGGAAAGAATGATGTCCGCAATGCAGATGATACTGTTTATTTTGTTTACGAATCATAAACATTATGAGTTTGTTCCGCTTTTAATATCTTTGGTCGGTCTTGTTCCTGATTTACTATTGGGTGCCAAACAGCAATTTTGTTTTGCTGTTTGAATCAACCCATCAGCACTATTGCACACTTTAAATGTAAGAACGACCGCAATATGTATGCATCTAGTAGTAATAACCAACTAATCAATCCAATATCTGCCCTTTGTTAGAATTTGGTGATGGCCCATCATCTAGCGCTACAACGTCGAACACGAGCTATTTTCTTACCTAATTCGTTATCATGACGATGATTGCTAGGAAAAAGAGGTAAAGAAATTAAAGTCAAGCATACACATACATCATTCATAAAATATAAAAGATATGGATATGACTTGTTGGCCATTTAGAAATAAATATGGTGGAAAACCATGATAAGTTGCTTGTTAGGTTAAACGATCCCCACCAGAAATAGTTTTGTCTTTCTATTCTTTTTTTGTATGAAAGCAATGTCATATTTCATGTCTTTTGACTCCTTTTTTCTTCTTCTTGTTAAAATAAGTCAATAACCGTATGTGAGTACATTTGTAAGTGTTGCATTATCCAATAATGTAAGCTTTATATCAAACTAAACTCAATTTTAATTTGGAACAAGTATAACTTTCTGTGACATAAAGTAACCAGCCGACATTGTATTAGGTCATAAGGTACGTATTCATCTCACATTACACAATTATTATTACCACAGCAAATTATGTGACACTATAAACTCTAATATTTAACTTCTTTAAGTACATACAAGATGGAGTACTCGAAACTCACCAACCCGTAACTGTTTTTGGTTGGTCCATCTTCCCAAACCAACAATTCTATGGTACTCCCATTTTACTAGTATTGAAACAAAATATTTTCAGATTAGATAATCTAACCAAAAAATCAATATTAGTTCTAACAAATTCAATGTATCTTGTAGTATCAGCATGATGTCAAACTAGTCTTGTTTCTATTCCAAACCAATCCTCGAGTTAGGCTTAAACTCAATGATCGAGTCTTTAATTAAATATGTACATATTAGACCAGTAACATGTGGTTGGTTCGGAATTAATTTAGATCGCAAAGGTCCCGATTTAGAATGCTAGTCTTGGCATATTGGGTGCATTTGTACAACTCGAGTTTAATGTAGCTGTACCTTACATGGCAAAACGTCTTAAATGTGAAGTATCTTTGATGAAACCGTTTGATCATCATTCATGTACTGGAGCTTTTCTTTCATATATAGAAACATTGTTATAGTATTAGTGTTCCACATTAGAAACGCCTTTTTCGTTTTTTCTTAGAATCACTACTTGAACAATTTTGTTACATTGTGAGTTATAATTGGTTACCATTCTTAACTTCTTATAATGTCACTCAGTGGCGATATATACACAACACATATTTAATTATCGTGAATATATACAAGTAAGAAACGTATTAACTCTAACAATATTACAGAAAACTCACGTACTTGAAAAGCTTATACCACTTGTTTAACCAATTGTACTCAAGATCTAACTAAACGTTACTGTTTCCACTACAATTGATTAACATGTTTTCTTTTAAGGGGTTGTGTTTATACTTAGCTTAGAGCTCTAGTTATATCAATGTCACCCAATTTAATTAGCACGAAAATTACTTTTTACATGCACTCACAACATTGAAGAATGAATACATGCACTCACAACTTTTTAATGTAAAACTACTTTTTACAACTACAATTGAAGAATGAATACCGTAAAAGCAGCGTCATTAAAATGAATGACATTGTCACTTTGTCAAAAAAATATGTGGGGTGACAATCAGTGTCCATGGGATTAAAAATGAATTTGTGAGCTCTTATTGCGAAGAATAACGTAATCTCCAAGATTATTTCTTGGTTGCTATTTACTAGGGAGTTTTGACCAATAAACTCACGACAACACAAACTTTAATTCCCAAATCTTTCAAGCAATTCATATGGCCAAGCGTCAATATCTTACTTGTGAAGAATATTATAACATCACATTTCAATCTTCCATTGGTATTATCGACAAGTACATATTTTTCAATGCAATATTAATATCTTATTGATCTTTAGATACTTGTATTTTCAACGGCTCACATACTACTATAGTTACCTTCTGCTTTATATTTACCGTTTGCCATTTGACTATTTCTTTCGATATGCTGTGACTTGCATAAATTAAAGTGCCATATCTATAGAACACTTTAATGTCTGAAACTATCACAAGAATGTTGTTATATTCCAGAGTGTCAGAATTTTACAAGTGCAACTAGCTGTATAGTAACGTAACTTTAATCTCAAAATTTTAAACGTCGAAATTTGTCTCATATCTATATACTACTAGTGTAAATATAATGTATTATCTTTTTTTTTGAAAGACAACATTTATAAACATCAACCAAAAACCAAAGTACAAAAGAAGGCATCCCACCTCCCCCAACAAGACATTTAGGGAGGATGAGACCCAAAGAAATAAAAAGCACCACAAAGAAAGTGCCTACAACCAAACCACAAATGACAGCAAAATAGAAAATGCTATAAACCCAAAACATGGACCAAACTACCTCATGACCCAACAGAAACAAACCAAAACCCATGTCCTATGACCCACTAGCCATACAAAACGCCAAACCAAGAAGGAGATAGACCCTAAACTGCACCAGTAAATGCTACTAGAGTTGCTGAACTGCAGATCTTGTAACAAGCGAATGACCAGTACTAAAGCAAACTGCCATCACAAATAAAACTTGCAGCATGCACTGCAGCACAACAAAAACTTATACCAGGCTTACCATAACCGAAACTTGAGTGCCTCCTATAACCATTATTGCCAATATCTGACCTACAACTTATGAAAACTAAAATTTGCAAGCCTTGATTGGGTCCGAACACCATTCTATCCACGATGAAATAGTTTCCTTTGCTCTATTAGAAATCCAATGAAATGATAGAACTTGTACCTCATCACAAATTGTCGACATATTAGAAGCTCTATTTTCAAAAACTCTCTTATTTCTAGCGTTCCAAATCATATATAACATCACCCAACAAACCGCTTGCCAAACCGTTCTTTGTTTTTTATGAAAGTTTGGCAAGCCTTTGTGTTCAATAATATCTTGAAGCGACCCAATATTAAAAGTACCCATATTCCACCACTTAAAGAGTTTACCCCAAGCCTCTATCACCCGAGAGCACCCTAAGAAGCAATGATCCACCGTTTCAATATCATTTCCACAATGTGGACAAAGAGTTGAGTTAAGATCAATACCAAGATGTTCGAGCCAAGTGTAAACCGGTACTCTTCTTTGTTGTAGACGCCAAATAAAAATACATACTTTTCTTGGGATGATCTTGCACCATTTTGTCTCTTGAGCACCATTGATAGGATTTAGGATCTTGTCATCTACCATTTCTCTAAGTCTTTTAATTGTGAAAACACCATTATCGTCATGAATCCATCTCCATGAATCTTGTTGCAACACATTCGGAACAAAAAAGTTAATTAAAACCGTCAATTCCTCAAGATCTCCTAACCCTCTACCTCTTAATTCTCTAGCCCAATCCCACCTCCACACCCATGTACCATTTAAGAACACCCTCTTATCACCAACAGTAATATCTTTATTGATTTCAAGTCTGTATAATCTAGGAAACTTTTCACTAAGAACCACCCCATCCCCAATCCAACTATCTATCCAAAAGAGAGTATTATTTCCATTACCAAGTTTTTTTTCGAAAGAGCCACAAAAATTAACACCCAATTTTTGAATATCTCTACCCGTCTTTACTATATCCCCCCACTTAGAACCTCTCAACATTGTATGGACACCATCATCATCTTTTAAACCACCATCATTACCATAAATACTTTTAATCACTCTAACCCAAAGTCTATTTGATTCGACTCTAAATCTCCACCACCATTTACCTATTAAAGCCCAATTGGATGCTTTTAAGCTACCAATATTTAAACCACCTAAAGACAATTTGTTAAGAGTCACTTCCCATTTTACCCAAGATGTTTTTCTCACTTCATCATTCCCCCCCAAAAAAATCGTTGTCTAACACTTTCTAAAGATTTAAGAACACTAACAGGGGCACGAAATAAGGAAAAGAAATAAAGGGCTAAACTACCGAGAACCGACTTTATCAACGTTAATCTTCCACCATACGATATCATCTTTGTCTTCCAATTTCCTAATCTTTTCTTGAACTTTTCCACAATAACCTTCCAACTATCAACCTTTTTCATATTTAGGCCAACTGGAATACCAAGATAAGTAAATGACATCTTCCCCGCCAAACAACCCATTCTGTTAGCAAGACCCTCGACTTCCTCGTAATGAACCCCAATTCCATATAATTTTGTCTTATTTGAATTTATTTTCAAACCAGAAGCTTGTTTGACACACTCCATGATTCTCATAAGATTTCTTGCATTTGATTCTTTCCACTCTCCAAATATTAGTGTATCGTCGGCATACTGGAGGTGAGAAATTGGAATATCACTCCTACCAATTTTAACCCCTTTAAAAAGACCATTTGCTACCGCATCTTTCAAAGTCACATTAAGCCCTTCTGCCGCCACAAGGTAAAGAAATGGTGAGAGGGGATCGCCTTGCCTAACCCCCCTCTCCATCTTAAATTCCAAAGTGGGAGATCCATTAACAAGTATCGAAACGGAAGCCGATTTTTGGCATGTTTGAACCCACTTGCACCATCTTTCTCCAAAGCCCATTTGTAATAGCGTATTTTGAATAAAGTTCCAATTAACGCTATCATAGGCTTTTTCAAAGTCAATTTTCAGTAGGAACGCTTTCTTCCTTTCTTTCTTTAGATAATCACATGTTTCGTTTGCAATTAATCCGCCGTCCAGAATATACCTTCCTTGAATAAAGGCATTTTGTTCTTCTCCAATGACTTTACCGATCACCTTTTTCATCCTTTCGGCAAGAATCTTTGAAATTATCTTATAGTAGCACCCAATTAAACTTATCGGTCTATAATCATTTAAATTCAAAGGGTCTTGGACTTTGGGAATTAAAGTTATAAAAGACGAGTTACACCCATTTGAGATGTTTCCCGTACTCCAAAACCATTTGATAGCACTCACCAAATCAGCCTTTATAATACCCCAATATCTTTTCAAAAACCCGAAATTGAAACCGTCAGGACCCGGGGCCTTTTTACTTCCACATTTTTTTACAGCCTCCCATATCTCTTCTTCATCAACATCTCTTTCTAAATCATCCTTTTCACTAACTGAAATTCTGTTAAAATTGCTATTGTTCAGACACGGTCTAACTTCATTTGTTTCCTTAAAAGCATTTTTGAAGAAATTAACTACTTCTGTCTTAATAGTCGTTGGGTCCTCACACCACCTTCCATCTATCAACAACCCCTTTAAACTAGTCTTTCTTGTGTTATTTCTCATGCATGCATGAAAAAACTTCGAGTTTTCGTCACCTTCCAATATCCACTTTGATCTCGCTTTTTGTTTGATCATATCATTCTTACATTTGTCCTTTTCAAGCCACCCTTTACGCGCCTCTTTCCATCTATCCAATTCCAATTCATCAAGATCTCTTGATTCAGCAATTAACTCCCATTTTGTAGCTTCCTTCTTAAGACTTTCTATCTCTTGTAAATCCCCACCGAACTTGAATTTACTCCACGTTTTCAAACCTTCTTTCACATTTTTCATCTTGTCTCTAAATCTAGAATCTGGATTCACAGACAAAACCCTTTTTCCCCAACAATTTTTAACTATATCTTCACATTCTTTTTCTTCCATCCACACATCAAAACAACGAAACGGTTTAGGACCAAAATCAATAGCTTTATCCATGAGAACTAGCGGGCAATGATCCGAGAGCTTTCTTTCCTTTGCAATAACCACAAGTGACAACCAGTTTTGACAGAAAAGTGAATTTGTTAAGAACCTATCAATCTTACTAAACTTTAAACCATCATCACTTATTCTCGTAAACTTTTTCCCACCCATTGGAATGTCAATCAAACACTCACCATTTATAAAGTTATTAAAGCTTAACGCCCCCCTTTTATTGAAACCCGAATTCCTTCTTTCTTCTCTGTTTCTTACCTCATTAAAATCTCCAAAGATACACCAAGCCGCATCAATCGAATTAATGACCCTAGACAATTTCAACCAAAGGTTTTCCTTTTCAAGTATATCATGAGAGCCATACACATTAATGAAACCAACCAAACCATTTTTTCCTTTCCAGTTTCCTACAACTGCAAGATACCCCTCTTCACCCATCGCCTTTGTTTCAACAAAACACGTGTTATCCCACATCAACAATATCCCACCCGCACTTCCTATAACATCAACTTTTGCATATCCAAAATTGTCTGAACCCCACATGTATTGAATTAACGACTCATTTAATTGATCCATTTTTGTTTCTTGTAAGCCTACAACTAAAGGTTTTTCACATCCCACAAGTTCCCTAACCCATTTTGATTTTCCTTCCTTACCCAAACCCCTAATATTTTGCGATAAAATCTTCATTAATTAACAAATTAAAATTGAACACCTGCTACTACACCCAATCACCCTTTTCTACTTTACAGAAACTTGCTTAGTGTCTCCCCCCATTTATATCTCCACCCTTATCTAACTTTTCTATTCCCATTCCTCCTATATTATCTCCCCACATAAATCCAAGCTTTTCACCAATAGTTCTTACCTTGATTGTTTCACGAGAAGAAGACGATACATGAGTTCTTTGCGAGTCACTGGCCGAGTCCACATCCGCAGCTATTGTGCCACGTGATTCACTCCTATTCGGGTGAGGTTCTGTTTGTGCATCTTCATCAGCTTGTTCGTTATTGTTGTTGTTTGAAGTGTCGATTGGGATTGTTCGCGGTATGTCATTTATATCAGCTTCACTCTCATCAGACGACCCTTTATTGGGTCTCAATCTCGACTCCACTGATTGATTAAGGTTATTCATTCTTGTCCGCTTCTTTAGGATATTGAAACTCAATCTTCCCCCACACCCTTTGCTTCTTTCTTTGGCTGCCCCTTTCTTCTTCATCAATTTATTTTTTGGTTTGGAAGATGTGGCTTCATTAAAGTGCTTTTTGTTTCTTTTGGCAATAGTATTCAAAGTATCTTGTAAATTACATGAGTCCTGACTCTCACCTTCTCTTGATTCTGATCCCTTACTTGGTACTTCCTTGTCCTGCCCATTGTAAGTTACGTTAATGGGCTGTTGTTCTTGATTTATGTTAAAAGACACACCATCTTGTATTGGGCTAACAATGGTTCCATCAGGCCCTTTAGGAACAAGTCCACTAGGTCCACCAGCATTCAAATTACCATTTGGAGCGTTTTTCTTTATACCAGCAAGTAAATTTTCTCCACAATCTTCTTTATTTGACTTTTTAGTACTTTCAAAACTTTTCTTACCTTTCATACTTTTATCCGGTGAGGAAAAAACATCTCTCACATCCTCTTTTTGTGTTCCAGTATCCTTTTCCATGTTTACCTCGTTTTCTCCAACGGTTGACCCATCAATATCACCCCTTTTTTCATTCAACTTTACTGTACCCTCCTGTTGTACTTTGTCCATATCTTGAGAACCACCAGGAATGTCATCTTCATCTTCTCCGTCACCGGCGTCTGAATTTTCCGGCAATGAGATTTCTGAAGAATATCGACTCTCGTCATCGTTTTCTCGCTTTCTAGCCATCCATCCATCTTCAGCCAAATGCTCGTTGATACGGACCATTCTTGTTTCCCCATTAAAGATTAGCATTTTTGTAGTGTTGATTTTTTCCATACTCTCTGTTAGTACCAACACTCTTCCCGCCCGAATGTCAGATGTACTATCGAGGTCACAGTTGGCAAATTCAGTTGGTGTACCCCACTCGTCGGCAACTTGTCGGAAAGTGCTTTTCGACCAGCCATGTATCGGTACACCTTGAATATTAATCCAACAAAGTCTTTTTGTTTGCTTCCATTCCGGAGTCCATAATCTTAAATTATTAACCCATCCGTGTAGACCATGATTGGCATCAAATACTATCTTTTGAGCCGTCTTTCTTGAGCTACATTTGAAAAGAACATCAAGACCACCTATTAACTTTGTTTCAAACTCTTCCATCCCTTCTGCTTCACATAATTCTCCGATAGAATCGAGTAAGTCTACATCTTTTACCGACCCCACTATGGACGACCCTAAATACTCTTCTTTTTCTCTGTCAACTTGGAAGTTTATTACTTTAATCTTGACCGTTTCAGTTTGCTTATCCTTTGTTTCGCCACCTCTGTTGTCACCATGTTTCCTTTCATTCGTATTACCCCGAGCAACTTCACTATACAATCTTGTGTCTTTTTTTCCCCATGTCTGTTGTGGTCGATCTTCCCATCTCCTTGTTCCCCTTTTTACAGTTTCCTTTCTTTCATGAGCCCCCCCATTTGCTAAGAACCCTCTGATTTTAAAAGACCCGACCCACGTGTCATTAATCTTGTTCTCCAATCTTGCAACATCGATGGTGTTTTTGTATCTTAAGAATCCAAATCTTGACCCGTTTTTTAGTCTACTGGTTGCTATGTAGATATCTTCCAGGTTACCATACCTTCTAAATATTTCCCACATGTTCTTCACTTCCCACCAAACTGGGAAATTAAAGAACATGAATGAGATCGATTTGTTGTGGTGGAAGTAACGTTGATGTTGTCGGTACCCTAAGTTTTTCCTAAACCCTTTTCCTAAATCGCCACCCTTGATCCTACTAAACACACTTTCTCTCACAAAATTCTCTCTCGTTTTCTCTCTCACAGACCATTTTTATGGTTATTATGTATGTTGATTTGTCAAATAAAGAGTCACACTATATATCTGATTTGCCAAACTTGAATGTACAATAATGAGTTGAATATGGGTGGCAACTAGCATAATGTATTATCAGTTTCTCATACATTAAAAATGTGTAAAACTGCAATTAAAACTTAACATTCTTGAAAAACTCTTTGCGGCCACCATTTTACCCTTTATAGTTTATATCCACACACACGCATTATCGTCGGATATTTTTCTGAAAGCAGTTCATTTACCCTCGTTTTAAAGTGTAAATGGCTATACGACTATATCCTACTTTTTTGTACCCCGCTCTTACTGGATTGAGTGTTGTAATTGTTGATGTTGCTTTGATTATCTTTACTACTTATAAATAGTGTATATCTTTTCTTGAAACTTAAAACTTGAATTTTGAAACTAAAATTAATGCAGTTTGCTTAAATTACCCCTAAGTACCCTTCAAACTTACCAACTTTTTAAAAACTTGACAACTTAAATTATTTTTTTCTTTTATCAATTCTAAACTTGACAACTTTTTAATACACACACTATATTAATTTTAAAAAATGCACGCTCTGCATCAATAGTTAAACCAATATCACAATTTCACATGCAAAGTTATTTGCTGCTATAAACTGTCGTTTTACACGATTATTCGTCTAGTTTAGATACAAACTATATAGAAGACACAATAATCCTTAAAATATTAACCGTAATGCCATTTAAATGCTTTTAAGAAATTAATTGACATTTCTCATTCACACACACATATAAATATAGCAACATAGCACTTATTTATTTTCTCTATTTTATAACTTCTTTTTCTCTGTGCCTCTCTCTAATCCCCACAAACAAACCCCTGATCCATCTATCAAAATCATTCCAACCCACACATGTTCAATTTATTCATTAGTTATATACACACATAAGAATCCTCACAAAAGAAATATACAACAAAAAGAACATAAACAAAGTTTTCGTGTCGTGTCGGTGGTGATAATTAGATTATTATTTGATCGATGGATGGTGGCTGTTCATCTACTAGGAAGCGAAAAACCGATGAGAGNAATGGCTATACGACTATATCCTACTTTTTTGTACCCCGCTCTTACTGGATTGAGTGTTGTAATTGTTGATGTTGCTTTGATTATCTTTACTACTTATAAATAGTGTATATCTTTTCTTGAAACTTAAAACTTGAATTTTGAAACTAAAATTAATGCAGTTTGCTTAAATTACCCCTAAGTACCCTTCAAACTTACCAACTTTTTAAAAACTTGACAACTTAAATTATTTTTTTCTTTTATCAATTCTAAACTTGACAACTTTTTAATACACACACTATATTAATTTTAAAAAATGCACGCTCTGCATCAATAGTTAAACCAATATCACAATTTCACATGCAAAGTTATTTGCTGCTATAAACTGTCGTTTTACACGATTATTCGTCTAGTTTAGATACAAACTATATAGAAGACACAATAATCCTTAAAATATTAACCGTAATGCCATTTAAATGCTTTTAAGAAATTAATTGACATTTCTCATTCACACACACATATAAATATAGCAACATAGCACTTATTTGTTTTCTCTATTTTATAACTTCTTTTTCTCTGTGCCTCTCTCTAATCCCCACAAACAAACCCCTGATCCATCTATCAAAATCATTCCAACCCACACATGTTCAATTTATTCATTAGTTATATACACACATAAGAATCCTCACAAAAGAAATATACAACAAAAAGAACATAAACAAAGTTTTCGTGTCGTGTCGGTGGTGATAATTAGATTATTATTTGATCGATGGATGGTGGCTGTTCATCTACTAGGAAGCGAAAAACCGATGAAAGACAATACAAAGGAATACGTATGAGAAAGTGGGGAAAGTGGGTTGCCGAAATTAGAGAGCCAAATAAACGTTCAAGGATCTGGCTCGGATCCTACTCCACGGCCGTGGCCGCAGCACGTGCCTACGACACGGCCGTGTACTTACTACGCGGGCCCTCCGCGCGTCTCAATTTTCCCGAGTTATTGGCGTCTGATGTGGGACAGGATGAGTTGTCCGCGGCTTCTATAAGGAAGAAAGCCGCGGAAGTAGGGGCTAGAGTGGATGCTTTTGAGACAAGTGGCGCGCATGACCATGCAAAGACTTTTGAACTGAAGCCGAAGCTGGAACTGGAACTGGAGCTGGAGCTGAAGTCGAAGCCAAAGCTGTGTTGGTTTGAAGACAAACCCGATTTGAATAAGAAACCGAAACCTGAACCTGGCTCGGATTACACGGATGGGGATTTATAATTGGTGAATGTAGCAATTTAATCATTGTATCAATTCTCTAAAGCGGAAAATAAAAATACAATGTTTACTTAACTATTTACAATGAAATTGTCTTTTCTAGTCATTTATCTTATACTACTATCTTTTAGCAAGTTATGCCAGTACAATAGTACATTCATGCAGTTGATAATCTAAAGGAGTGTTTGGGATATGTTTATATGCATAAACTTTTGTGGTTAAATGCCCAAAACTGATAATCTACTTAAAAAATAAGCAGATAAGGTTGCTCGTAATGGTGACAAACACATGACCGGAGACACCGTTGTCATACCAGTTTTCTCTTTCTACAACAACTTCATGACCAAATGGTCGTAATATGATGACAGAGGACACCACCAAAACAATTACAAGAGGGCACGACCCGGTCTTATTTACAACAGACATTTCCTTTTTCTTGCTATAGAACGCGTCGAGTGGGGAGGGTTTTAGTGGGAGGGATGCGTCTATGTTGGAGGTCGACCGACTCCTTCAACCATGCATTACGGGTAGCCTAAGCGCTTAAATAAGCAATTTCATAGACCCTCTAGACAGTGGCGAAGCTAGAAACTTTTCGGTGGGGGGTCGGGATCTAATTTTTTTTTTCCTAACGCTATATACCCTTACATCGCAAAAAATGGGGGGTCGAAACCGAATATACCGAAATTTTTCTACACGAAAACTATATACCCCCTACATCGCAAAAAAAATTTCGGGGGGTCGGGCGCCCCCATGTAGCTGCGCCATTGCCTCTAGATGTTCTAAACGTTTAATTTCAAATGACCACGAAGTGTCAAAAATGTCGACTAAACACCGCTATGCATAGTTAATGAGTTATGGATAGCTTTTCAAAGAAAGTGAGTACATATTGTTAGTTTCGTCTAAAAAGTTAGAAGGGTATTAAATATTTTAGATGGCAACAGATAAGAAATTTAGGACCACTTTTGGATGTACTAGGAAAATAATGTAAGAGGAAGTTGTTTTGTTTTGGATTTTCAGTTGCAAGTCTTTACTCAGAAGTAAGAGGAATTTCGGTTGTGTAGTTGACATCCAAAGTCGACATGGATTTTTTGTCTCTTTTTTTCTTTGAACAAAATGTTTTTTGTCTCTTTGACAATCAAGGGACACACATGTCTCCCTCTGTCATTTTACGAATGATTGAGAAACTTTTATTTGTATCTGATATGAATGAAGTTTTTGTTTATTATGAAAATAATTTTTCGCATTATTAGTATATATTGATCAAACAATTTGCATTCACTAAACTGCGAAACAATTAGCATTTGTTAAACTGTTTCTAATTTTGTTAAGGTCTACGAGATATCAGCTCACTGACCCAAAGACAAACAGAGGACTAATGGTCTAATACGATAAACCGTTGCAGATGGGCGGTGACTGAAACAAGTAGTACCCTCGAGTCCTTGACTATTAAGGACCGTTATAGGGACGCCGAGTTTGCGTATTAATCAACGCCTTTAGAAGACATGTCGTGTCAACTAGGTTGTTGTTTTGTAATTCATTAGCCATATATACAAAGATGTTACTATGTTATAGCTAGAAGTATGTAAGTTTGTGGGACGTGTCAGGCTAGCTAGAATCATTCAAAGGATATTAAATTATAAGCCCGTGTTTCTACATAGCAAATAATGGATTTTGAGATGGTGACAAGTACATCTGTACATACTACAGTACATATGGTCCGTTAATTCCCAAAGGGAAAAGTCCATATATGCAGAAACAAAGCACAAGAACTATAGCGATATTTTGGACGCTCTTTCAAAAATGGAACTCGTTAATACAGTGGAGTCGATCACTCCACGCCATAATCAAAAGATTAGGATCAACGTCACAATCGGTAGGGAAAAAAAAACAAAAACAAAATAACACCCAACCTATGTGACACTTGTATCTTTTTCTTAACTTTCTTTTCTAACCCTTGTGATTGATTCACTTAGCTTCCTGCTACAACCCGCCACATTCATACTAGAGAATAGAATTAGGCTTATGAGATTGTATGCTTCCCGTCCCAAAATTACCGCCCTCATTTTCATTTTGGGATGTCTCAAAATAATATTTCACTTCTTGTGTCAAGTAATCAAAAAAGAGTTTAATGAGTGAGAATGATATTTGATTGATTGAAGAGTGTAATGATCCTACTGTTTTTTTTGTCTACAGACAATTTTATAGCAGAGGGGGTATAGTATACGTGGGCTTGAACCAGTTGTGCAGATGGTGGTTCATGGTCCTTTTTAAGGTTGTGTGTCTTCATACATTAAATTCCAAATGCCACCCCATAATCTTTTTGAGCATTGCCGATATTCACAACTAGCATTTATGTTCATTAAACTCGACCACATATCACTTATGTATGTGCATAAACTTAGGTACAGAAAGAGACACTGATATTATTATATTAACCACCTCACACCTCTTTCGTTGCCAACATACACCAAAATAAATAAACATAAGCTATTTCCTCAACTTCACTCGCCTTTAACACATAAAAGTCCATACCAAACTCACTCCACCGACATATTCAGACATAACAAACGGTGATCACTTCCTTCCTCATAAATTTCTTTAACTAACCTCGTCATCACCAGTGACAAAATTTTGTAGTTCACAGTAATTTCAATAGTAACCATTGACGTTGATAGAAATACGAGAATTTTTCACAATAAAAACGAGTTTGTTTCTCTAAGGAATGAGTGTTTATAAAACTACTCACAAGCTGACATAGTGACAAAATGATTATGATCAATTAAATGTAAGAGACTTGAATTTTAATTTCTGGAAGGTGCAACAACATTGAAATGGCCAGTCAACCTTTTAAAAAATAATTAAAAAAAAAATTTCAATAAATAAAATAAAAATTGATACAATTTAATTATGTGTAGCGTCATAGCCATATGTTCAAACTTCATGAATTAGTCTGCTAAAAATGTAAATTACCGTAAAAAAAAAAAAAAAAAAAATAGAGCCACGCTAAACCAACATAAAAAAAATTATACGCTGACGTGTCAGCGGATAATTGGCTTAATCAGAGAGAGGAGAGATAAACTGCCACAAAATATATCAATCACCCGCTGACCAAAGTTGACAAAATCACGCCTAAGGCGCACAAGGCGTTAGCCTTGGGGCTTTTTTTGACTCGAGGCGCACTACATGCATGACTCCCAAAAAAAGCGCGCGCCTTGGCGCCTTGGGGGATTTTTGCGCCTAGGCCATATTTTGCGCCTTGGGTCTTTTTTTTTTCTTTTTTCTTTAAGATATAATACATGGGCCTTTTAAGTCATAGGTGAGTATTTATACGATTTGTAAATTTGAATTGATTTTATGTTTATTTTATTGATTGGAATTTTCTTTAAGAAGCTACTTTGTTTCATTAAGTATTTTTTTACGACATATTATCATGAAAATGTGGCATTGTGCCTTGAATATTAATATGTTGCTTGCTTGATATTTTGGGTTAAATTGTGAGCTTTGTTAGATGTAAGCTACAAGTGTAGGACACAAACATATTTAGTCTGATATGGATTTTAATCTCTATATAGGTCATCGAGCCATAGAGTTGATCCGTTTTAGAAGTGAACCGACCCATTTTAATATTTATAATGGCAATATGTGTTATGCATCAAGTATTTTAATGTTATTTTGTGTTATTTAAGCTACATAAATGGTCACATATGTTATAAAAAATTTAATGCTTTTAGTGCGTCTCGCATTCATGAATCCCGCGCCTTGGAATGCGCCTCGACTCGAGGCTCTTTGGCCTCCTTTGCGCCTTAGTGCGCCTTGAGCCTTTCAGAACACTGACTATGAGCTCATCCAATATCGTAGTTTCCCACTTTCCATCTTGATAAGTCGCATATAGAGCAAAGTTTTCTCCTTTTTCTTGGATGTCTCGTGCGGATCACAGTATGAACCTTTTTGCAAGTGGATGGTTAGTATTTGGCCTTTATCTTAGTCCACAAACTTGGTTTAATTAATGAGCAGGTATTATAGATACAAGCTAGTTCTTAACTACTTTATCTTAACTGCTTTCAAAGTCAAATGTTACGAGTATTGTGAGAAAGAGGAAAGTTGATAATTTATGGATGGGAGTTTCATTGCAACAGGCCAAGTTAGGGTAGAGGAAAGTCACGAATTTATGATCTGAACGGTCAGGGAATTAAGAAAAGGCTGACTATTTGAAATCACAGTTGACAAATGGATGTGTATTGGACATTGCAAATTTCTTCATACATGCTTAAACACAAACCTAGATCCATAACTACATAGNTATTATGTTTATTTTATTAATTGGAATTTTCTTTAAGAAGCTACTTTGTTTCATTAAGTATTTTTTTACGACATATTATCATGAAAATGTGGCATTGTGCCTTAAATATTAATATGTTGCTTGCTTGATATTTTGGGTTAAATTGTGAGCTTTGTTAGATGTTAGCTACAAGTGTAGGACACAAACATATTTAGTCTGATATGGATTTTAATCTCTATATAGGTCATCTAGCTAAAGAGTTGATCCGTTTTAGTAGTGAACCGATCCATTTTAATATTTATAATGGCAATATGTGTTATGCATCAAGTATTTTAATGTTATTTTGTGTTATTTAAGCTACATAAATGGTCACATATGTTATAAAAAATTTAATGTTTTTAGTGCGCCTTGCATTCATGAATCCCGCGCCTTGAAATGCGCCTCGACTCGAGGCTCTTTGGCCCCCTTTGCACCTTAGTGCGCCTTGAGCCTTTCAGAACACTGCCGCTGACGGCTGACGACACGTTAGCTCGTGGATTTTTTTTTTATAAATTCTCTATGTGGGTATAACACGACTAAAAAAATATAAAAGAAAACAAGTTAAACGGGTCAAAGTAATCTAAGAGCCAAAACTCGGCCAAACAACTATAAGCCCAATATAATAAATGGGCTTCAAAATTTACCCAAACACGGTGATGAAATGATCCATATTAACTGATTATTCATAACCAAAATTCACACACACACACAAATCACTCGTCTAGAAAGTTGAGAGACACGATTGAAAAATTTTCCGGCCACATTAATAGCTGTATGTATCTAATTCCTTTTTTATTTGTACATCCTAGGGTTAGGGCTTTGATTATCTGTCTAAATTAATTGAAAAATTTTAGTGTTTATTTCGCTAGTTTTTTCGAGAAATAATAACTGTACGGCTGAAACTGCGTGTTAGTGTTTAGGCGTAAGATTAGACACATCTTTAGGCCTCCTAATTATTTATCGGTTTTTATATATGGCGTGATCCGAAGGAGGTAAAGTGTAGATTTTGGCACATATTTTGTACGCCCTTTTTGAGTTTGATATTGAGTTAAAATTTAGGTTATGTAAGTCCCTCATTCTGCCGTTGCAGTATAGCTTTAAGTATTGGAAACATAGTAACCGTAATTACGGAGATGGTATGTTTCATGGCACTCTAATTCATCGTGTTACCATGCTTCTAACCTGTGAATGCCCTTAGTGATATTGTGTTGAGTGGGTTTGCAGGTCGGAACGTCTTAGTAGTGTAAGTTTAGGGGCGGCTTTTGTTGGTGTAAGTTTAGGGTCGGATGTCATTGGTGTAAGTTTACAATCAATTTCGTGGGTAGCGTGTGTGTAATAGTATTGATGTAATCTAGCTTCTTGCTAATTTTTTTTTTATATAATATATAATGTCTTTCGAAAAAATAAGAAATATAGAAATATTGTGAGTATGCTGTATATTGTATATAGATCCGTAGTTTTCAAAATATAATTAATTTTGCAAGACAAATGTGACTAGATACAACGTGTTTTTTGTAGCGTGTTTTTGTTAGTGGAGGTTAATGGACAATTTGTGCCAAGCTTTTAATGTTATCTATAGAAATGTCTACTTCGTGATGAATGTTGACGTGAATTTGTTATAACCTTCTAAAAAACTGATAAGAGTGCTGGTGGATATGACGTAAATTTGTAATAACCTTCTTGATGAATGTTGACACAAACTTACACACAAACCAAACAAAACTCACGCATAAATCGTTCGTCTGTCACTCGATTGTAAAACTATTCCGACCATTGTTCCGTCAGCTACAGTGATTGGCGTAATTTTTCCTGTCACATTAATAGATGTATGTATATGATTCCTTTTTAATACAATTTTGTATACTGCATCCTAGGGTTAGGGCTTTGTTTTTCTGTTTGTGTTAATTAATAGGATGTAATGAATTTAAAGCTTTATTTTTCTACTTTTCATGACCTAAAACTGCGTGTCTGTGTTTTTTTGTTTTGTGAAATAGTAGGTCTCTTAGCTGCAACTACGTATGTTTAGGCATAAAATTAGGATCATCTTTAGGCCTCCTAATTTCTTTTATCGGTTTTCATATACGGTGTGATCTGAAGGGGATAAAATGTAGATTTTGAATATTGGATTTGGTGATTTTTTTTTAACAAGATACTGTGAGTTGTTAGAAAGTTATGGCAGATTGACATAATTTCATATCGTTCTCAGTCAATACAAATTTCACTCCCTGTCATTAGCACAAAGTTGTAAGAATGGTGTTTTGTAAAACAAGATTGATGATGCTTGATTAAAATCTAGTTTTTCATATTTTTATTGTCTTTTGGATCTTGATTATGCTTTTTTAAGTTATGTTACTGATAAAACTTTTTTATTATGCTTCTTTGAATGAATTTATGAGAATATGATAAGTATTAATGTATTATATTATGAATGTTTGGATTTCAAATTTATAAATATGTTGATTATTGGCTACATGGGTACATTGTACCACATTACTTGGTACATCGTACCGAAGCGATCCCAAATGAACCTACCCCCCATCGAACCGAATTTTAGGTGCCTAGCGAACCACGATCCCGTACCGGAGCGATCCCCATTCCATGTGCCTATGGTATGAATTAACGTTTACTGAAATTCATAATTCGGAGATAGCACCTATTATGGCGCTCTAATATTGTGGTTGTCATGGAGCGCGTAATGAGCATATATGGATCTATAGTTTTGAATATATATTTAATGTTGCAAACACAACTAGATACATTGCGTTGTTCTGTAGCATCTAATGGCCAGTGGAGATTTATGTGAGTTTAAGCCAAGTTTTAAACTGCCATCTATAGAAATGCCCGTTTCGTGATAAATGTGGTCGTAAATTTGTAATAACCTTTTAGGAAACTGTTTGAGATGTAGGTGGACACGATGAATACGATTTAAACAGGTTTCTAAAGAAAGTTTATATATCTTTCCCCATACAATTTTGGTAAAAGCCAACCAACTCATAATGTTCTTAGGATAGAGATTTGTTATGAGCTTCCGTTTCAGTCTCACTGTTTTAGTAACATGTATTGTAACTCTTGTTGTGTATCTGGAAACGTTTTTGGTTACGGTCACATTCTTATTGTAAACGTGGTATCTAATACTCCCTTGTCTTTTCCAGTAGATCAAATTTCGCTTTGTCAATCACCAGATGGAACCATCAACTGAGTACGCAGCCTTTGAGAAAAAGGTTAAAAAGACGATTTACCTTGACAACCTTTCACCCCTGGTCACCGAAGCGGTGCTACAAACTGCTTTTAATCAGTTTGGAACGGTTAACAATGTCCAATTTATTCCCACACATTTCGCTTCTAGCGGTGTTTATGCGGCTTTAGTGGAGATGCAATCGGTAAGACAGGCTGATGAAATAGTCCGTGAGATGGATGACTCGCCGTTCATGATATCTGGAATGCCAAGGCCCGTGAGAGCACAAAAGGCACAGATTGAAATGTTTGATGATCGTCCTAAGAAGCGCCAGAGAAAGATAGTGTGCCGTTGGGTGGATCCAAGCCATGCAAACTTTGAGGTGGCCAAGAAGATCAAGAATTTGACTAAAAAGCATGCTGCTGAGGCGTCGTTTCTGTTGGAGGTAAATGCTATTAATTTGAAATGCACCCGTTTTCTCAACTTTGGTTTAACTGAATATCCTTAATATTGTAGCCCCCCACGAGTGCGAAATAAATAAGCTGGAATATAGGTACAAATGTTACATACATATTACTTTTGTTTTCACACGCGCTATTAGTAAGTATTCTGGATGCTATAAAAATATGTTTTTAACTGAGATAGAGATTAATGGGAAATTACTTTCATTATTAAGGTAAGGAGGTATTGTATGATATGCCAGCATCATTATGGCAGAATTTTTAGTGCACCAAGTTTATTACACACACAAAGAAAACGGAGTACGAAAATAAATAGAGACAAATGGTATATGAATGAACAATGTTGGTTAATACAAGTTTCTGCAGTTGCTTAGTAGGAGCACTGGTGTGTGATCAAGCTTTGAGTTTGCACGAATTTCAACGCATCAGTTGGTGGATGAAGTGTAAAACTCGTATAAAGTTCGTATGTTATGTATAGTTGTGTCCAAATAAGATTGAATGTTGACTTTGTGGTGCATGTTTCTGCATATTGAAGTTGTTCTGAAATTGTATTTCTAAGATGCTGAAACACTACTTTTTTACACACAGTAGCTGAACTAGTTGGGCATATGACTGCTTGAAACCCTATGTGACATAAGAGGTGTAAAACTAAGCTTTATCTGTGTTTTGCAGCAACAACTTGCTGAAGAAGAGAAGCTGCATAATCAGCAGAGTGAGACCTTGAAAGCAAATTACAAGAAGTATGAGCTGATTGATGGTGCCCAGGCTGATGGAACTGCTAAGCGTTTGGCAACCTGTTATGAGACAAAACTCCATGACTTTTAATTCGATGTTGAGAAACCTGGTTCTTAGATTGTACTCTCATAGCCTAGTCTTGTGCCTTTTTGTATATACCCAAGCTTTGGAGTGAGTCTACATATCAAAGCGCATTATTAATATTAACTCAGATGTGCAAATGATGCTTTATGAGAATTATATATATTAGACTGTTTATATCTTTATATGCCTTTCATAAGAGCATTAGTTTGGCCATTGTTGACTGAATTTTGCACAATGTTTAACATAACAGGCCCAGCTTTTTTGGTTGAGATTTTACAAAACAGATCTCAAAATATGTGGAACAGTAGCAGAAAGTAGATTATTGGTATATTCCAATAGTGGGTCTTTTAGTGCATGAACATATATGGTTGTTTTGGTACAGTTGTTGGTAGCTAGACTGGTAATGAGGGTACAATATTATTCTCACATATCATCTGAATCAATGTCATGTACATTCAAACACGCCAATTTCATACTTGGTGTAATCCCCAGATGAATAGTTACTTGCAAGGTAAAAATATCTAGTAAAAAAAGATACTCCGTATTTGTAAAATTACTCTTTATGATTTTGTATTATTTGTGTAACTGTAATATCCATATGACTTCTAAGGTTTAAATTCTTAAATTTATAGGTATACATCTTTTCAATCAATTTTTTGTGGGTTCTCCTTTTAGGAACTATTATGTTGTGTTGGATCAGTGTCTTTGTTATTATTTTGGAGGCATCTTCACAACATGAGTTATAATTCTACATCACTCGTATGCCATCCGTACAAAGCCGTGATGATAAATATATATACTTGCATACGCTAGTTTCTTATTATTGACGGATTCGGGCTAACGATTCCCTGCTCTTACGATGTAAGAGTAAATGTGGAGTGTAATGTGTTACATTTTTGTATGACAACAAACATGTTGTCAATTAACTTAGGTGGTCAACACTCAACAAGTTATCTTCAAAAAATGTTTCAAAATACTATGAACATTTTTAGGATAAAGTCATTACGAATAAAAATTTTAAGGTCAAAACAAAAAATTATCAAAGAATAAGGATTAAACTCTCATTAACTTTTCAATTAATCGTGAAATGATAAATACCATTTATAAGTAAAGCCACACATACATAATTTACTTTTTCTTATTCTCTAGTTAAGTAAAATACTTAAATTTTTATAAGTAGCACAAATGGTATGAGATTTGCAGTTGGATTTAAGTAGCAATCAAGAAAGGAAATCGAGCCTTTAGATTGTTGATGCCATGGACCACGAGGGGTGACACTACCACCATGAGGGGTGGTTGTTATAGGTAATAGGTTGGCTGTTGGCATAGACACGAGGGAAGTACCCACTTTTGCACCAACCGGTGGTGCATGCTAATTATGAAAAGAAAGAATGCGTGCGGATGTGCTTCGATGTTTGTTTGTTTTTAAGTGAGGTATATGTAAATGGTAAGTACGGTGGTAACCATTATGTAGGTAAAGCTGGTCGGAAGGTAGTTAGAGATTTTGATGTGACATTGACGTGAAGGTGAT
>LBNU01013809.1:158502-198599 GCA_014162995.1 Artemisia annua
CGCCTCTAAGCCACACATGTCAAGGTGTACATCTTCCTTTAGTATGCTAGCTCTTGAATTAAGATAAACGTCAACTGCAATGTCGTTTTCTAATCAAGTTTTCAGAGTTATGTTTATATGTGAATTTGTACACTTGAAGCATATCTTAGCAAGATATTTTTTGCAAAAGGCTGAAAAATCGCTCACTTACAATGAAAAAACAAACAAATAATGTCATTTTTATTGGTATTCAGAATTCAAAAAAGCACATTAACATTTATGTAAATAAGCAGAAATATTTTATGGAAATGTTATTGGGGTCAGGTTCATAAAAGCCATCGTTATACCAATTCCAAGTTATGTATAAGAGAAATTAGATTGTTTTGCTTGGAGAGTTATATGTATGATTTGTTCAAAACTGAGTACACCACAACTAGCAAAACCATTTTTTTTTTTAATTATTATTACTTTTTTTAACCGGTATATACGGTTCATTTTGTGAATCGGTAAAGCGTTCGTCTCTCATTAAACTGAATATCGGTACATAAATAGGTATACACAGAATAGTCTAGAATTCGGGCTTGAGCCCATTACAAAATGTGGACTAACACATTTATGGTTATAAAACCTAAATCACCATTTACGCGTGACCAAAGTATATGTGTTTCTACATCAGACTGGCCGAACAAAACTGGTTTTGTCGGGTCGGTTTGAAACTACAGTTCGATTGGTTTCATTAAGAAACGTTAAAATAGACGTTACTAAATTGACCAAGAATTTGAAACTCGAACAGGACCGCCATATGCATCTATACTCTATAGCCCTAGTTACTAACTTAATTTCTTGAATCATCCAATTATGACTCCACACATAGAATTTGTTATATACATACGAATCCTTTAATTTTGGGGACTAAAACTAAATCAAGTAAAATGTGCTTTGAACGTCAAGTTTAAGGGGCTATGAACGGGACACAAATATAAATTGTGTTTGGGACCATTTGCTAATGAAAATGGAAAGAGGTACCACATATATTTGATACAAACGTAATAAAATGCAAATAAAACGTTTAACGAACTGAATGGTTTGAGACTCATTATTTCTTTTATTTTTTTCTAACGTCTAAATTTTCACTAATAGTACTAGCAAAAAAACCATACACATTTTATACACCTATGCTTATCATCTTATCTGAGACTCATTAGTAGTGAACCAAGATTAATAAAACGATTTCATGTTCTCTTATAATAGGTGATTACGGACATCCATTTTATTACAAAAGAATGATTTTATTGACAATATGGTGGAATGGTGCGAGATTTACATGAAAAAGTAAGTTTTACATCGTATTTAAACATTGACAATCATTTTGGAACATATCAAACGTTGGGGAAAACTGCAGTCCTTTTGTCCGATTTTAAACAATACGTGAAACCTAAAAACCTTGGATTGGAACTAACGGTGTATTTTACTCTTAAATACAGTAAATGAAATGACATGAGAAGAGGATCTTTTCCAAGAGTTTGAAAACAAAACATAAGATTCCAATATTGGCATAAATAAAGGGAACTCTAGATATTTTTGTTGTTTTGGGACCTTAAAATTTTTATAAGCTTATAATAGGAATCTTGTGTATAGTACAAGTTTACTATAAGTAGTAGATGACATGATTGACATGCGGCCCCTCTCCTTTTATGATATTACCGATACATATTTTGAATGAAATATGCTAATATTTCTTTTCTGTAATATATAGAGAACGTTGTACTAGTTATCAACAGTTGAACAAAAAATAAGGCATATGCACAAAAAACATCTAAAGAGAATTAATAAAAATGAAGTACATACGTCCTACATTCGTTAAGAAAACACATAAAAATATCTAGAGTCCTAGACAATCAATCTAGATCCACATTTAAAACCAAATTAAGCCTAAGAAACTCAGTAAAAAAAAATAATAATACTACTGCGGATTGTTTTTCCAATAACTAAAGAGAACCACATTAATTAATAACCTAAGTTAAACCAAGAAAGTCAAGAAAGAACGTCTAAATGTGAAATCCCAAACCAGTAGGTCAGCATTGGGCATTACTACATACCGCTGTTCTAGATTGCTATAAAGAGAAACATATATATCATCCTTAGCAACACAGGAATCAACTAGTAATAGGTAGACCCTATGAATCTAAACCCACATATACAAAACTATAAATAAAAGGGTTTTTCTAACTTGTGTCTTAGGGCACAAGTTAAGCATACCAAAAGTACCATGGGACTCACAAAAAGGGACATAAGAATTCACACAAAAATATACTTTTTTATAATTTTGTGTGGGTCTCTAAATACTTTAATGTACTTTTTAATGTGCTTAACTTGTGCCCTTAAGACACAAGTTAAGAAAACCCTAAATAAAAAACGACAAAACTAGTGATAACTCTTTAACTATATCGTAATTACAAGCATTAAAATGATGTTTGGTTAGGAATGTAACTTTGTAGTTGCAACTTTCATGAAAATTTTGTACTCACTAATGATCAAGGTTATAAATGGCGTGAGGCGTGGCGGCATGGCCACGCCTCATGCTTTATGAGCCATGACGAAGCCATGGCGTTCTTTAAGGCGTGACGAAGGCAGCAAAAAAATATTTATAGATTTATCATTTGTGTTATAGTATCATATTTCATATACATTTATACTACTATATTAGACATTTAAACTAATACTTATTATATATTTACCAGGCCCAAATACGAAATAGCCTAAATTCCTAATACGGGTTCAAAATAGTTATTTGAAGGGAAAAAAAATGGTTCAAAAAGGCTCGCCACGCCTAGGAATGGCAATGGGGCGGGGCGGCCGTCCCCATCCCCAAACCAGATTAGAAATATCATCCCCAAACCCGCCCCAATCCCCATTGGGGATCTTATCGGGGCGCCCCATTCAGGCGAGATGCTCCTCCAAACCCGCCCCGTACCCCGTTTGGGTTCTTATTGGGTTATCTTCTTCGGGCGCGATGCTCCAACAAACTCGTGTCTTCCCCGTTTATTATTGTTTTTGCACTATAAACAATTTAATTTTATGCAATACTTGAAAAATCGAGAGGCCATTATTAATAACTTAAGNGCGAGATGCTCCTCCAAACCCGCCCCGTACCCCGTTTGGGTTCTTATTGGGTTATCTTCTTCGGGCGCGATGCTCCAACAAACTCGTGTCTTCCCCGTTTATTATTGTTTTTGCACTATAAACAATTTAATTTTATGCAATACTTGAAAAATCGAGAGGCCATTATTAATAACTTAAGTATTAGCCATATTAAACTTTCAACAACATTATTAAACATAAAAAATGATAAACTACTCATGTCTCAAATCAACTTCTTTATAATATTATGACACGAAACAACTTCCATTGATCACAGTTTTCAAATTTACAATATTAAGCATTAAAGAATTATATTTTTATTAGGTAATTACCAATGTAATATTATATATATAATTGTATATAGATATATTTGTATGTATATATATGTTTCGGAGCGGGGCGGGGCGGGGATGTTGAGCCCCGTCCCCGCCCCAAACCCGATAAGCATGCCCCGCCCCGCCCCAAAAAGTTCGGGTTTCCCCGTCGGGTTCGGGTTTTTTTGTCATCCCTAGGACCACGCCTTACCAAAAGGCGCGCCTTTTCTCGCCTTTTTCCACGCCACGCCTAAAGCAGCCGTAATGGTCCATTTCGTGGCGCCTTTTGGTAAGGCTCGTCACGCCTTACCAAAAGGCGCGCCTTCTCACGCTTTTTCTCGCCTTTTTCCACGCCACGCCTAAAGCAACCGTAATGGTCCATTTCGTGGCGGCGAGGCCACGCCTTTGCGGCGCCTTGGCGTGCCTTTTAAAACACTGCTAATGATAACTTGCATCTGAATTATAGACAATTTTTGGATTATTATAAGATACACTGAACTATAGACAGTCTATAATTCAGTGTATCTTTTTTATTTTCTTTATTTTTTTTACCCAAAAAATATGATACACTGAATTATAGACTAATTTGTCTATATAAAATAAGAGCAATGTTTTAACCTCGTAATAATTTTCTAAAAACATTTTTATCGATACATGTCTTGAATTTATAAGTTGACTTAAAATTTAGTAAAATATTTTGTCTAAATTACCTCTTAAATTACACTAATAGCAAGTTTTAAATACACTTTATTAAAAATTGTAACATTAAATTAGTAATTTAAAATTTTAAATATTGTTTAATCATCAAACTCTTATCATTTTTCATTTTTAACCATAGATTTTTTTTTTCTCGTAATTACTACTCCCTCCGTCCCATATTAAGTGTCTATTTTCATAATGCACAAAGTTTTAGGAGATTCCACTAACTAAACTCTCCACCAATCAAATATTATTTTTACCCACTAAAGTCTCATTTTATTGGTTGAAAGGTACAAGTGGACACTTAATTTGAGACATCTAAAGATTCCATTGTGGACACTTAATATGGGACGGAGGGAGTACAAATTAATCTTGTAAGTGTTGCATCAAAGAGCACATCAAAGTATAATTATTTGCCGTTATATATTCTCGCTTTGTGCGAGTATTCGTCTAATTTTTTTCGTTAAAAAAAATTAAAAAAAAATAAAAAAAAAAGCTGCCGACATCGTTCATGAAAATCTCGAACTAACAAAATCCAAAATGTGTTATATTAATTTATTATACTAGTGAATAGGGGTACCTCGCCTTATCAGTACATAATTTCGGACACTATGGTAGCTTAGGCGGGCCAAATGTAAATTAGTACAGTAATTACATTAACTAGTTTATAGTAGCAAGGTCCAAAAGTAGGTCCCGACTGTTATTTATATTTTATAACTTTAAATGTACTGTAAAAATAATAAAGTAAATAGGAAGGTAGCTCGTCCTATGAAAGAACGTAGACACGTTAGTACACATAAAAAGAAAATTGGTAGGTGGGCCAACCTTAATAATAACATGGCCCATGAGTTTCCATATAGGCAAACTGCTGCTTTAAGGCTTCAAGGATGGACGGGGGCGTTTGGTTCGCTGAAATTCGGTGTAATTCGTTGTAATTATAATTTGAATTACATTATAATTCTGTTTGATTGGCAGGATAGATGTAATTGTAATTCAGATTACATTACATTGCTTGTTGGTTTGCAGGGAAATGTAATTGGATTACAACAAATTACGTCCAGTGATGTAATTCATATTACATAGCAAACTTGATGGAATGTGTTGAATTACGTTAGAATTTAGATTTTTAAAAGTTAAATATCATTAATTATCTTTCAACGTTATTATTAATTTAATTAATATATTATTTAATTTTAAAAAATAAAAATAATTATAATAATATTTATTTATTATTACTATTGTTATAATAATAATAATAATAATAATAATAATAATAATAATAATAATAATAATAATAATAATAATAATAATTAATAATTATTTAATTATTAATTATTATTATTATTATTATTATTATTATTATTATTATTATTATTATTATTATTATTATTAATGTTTTTCTGAATTACATTACGTTGCGAGTCAACCAAACACAATGACACATTTCATCAATTACAATTCCAACACATTACAATTCCAACACATTCCAATTCTTTGAATTACAATTCACTCAAATTACAATTCCTTCCAAAGATTACAATTCCTCCAAAAACATTCTGTGAACCAAACGCACCCTTGGTACTCACAGAAGGAAGGAGGTCGACTTGCATAATCGATTTCAGCCGATCGTACTTGTTGTGGTGATTCGGTCGCGGGACGACAAAAAACCAAATGGGTCACTTGCTCGATCGATTCACATTTCCTTTTTGTTTGGCTTTTTGATCCATATTACCGTTGTATTGTGGACGTTTGAAGTTAAAGACCAAAAAATTAAAAAAAATAAAAATAAAAATTGGACCGTTGCTTTGTAGCCGTTTGGAACCAAAAAAAATCTTTTAAACTACCTTATAAATACACAACATAAACACACTCCAATTCACAAATCCCATTTCAAACATTCTCTATATTTTTCACACCATGAATTCTTTCGAGATATTTTTTGCCGATTCGTCTTTGGATGATGAAAATGAAGTTAGTACCGAGTTTTTGATGTTTGTGGAAGATTGTTGGGAGGCTTATCAAGCGTCACAACCTAAAGAAACACGAAACCAAATTAGTAGGGATCGTTTGGGTGCTTATAACTGTTTAGTGAGTGCTTACTTCTGCGCTCAACCAAGATACTGCGATCAAGCATTCCATGATCGTTTCCGAATGAGCTGAAGACTATTCACACCAATTGTTCGAGAGGTAACCGATCATTCAACTTATTTCCAACAAACTCCTAGTTGTGCGGGCATACTTGGTATTTCTCCATTGATGAAGTGTACTTCGTCAATTGGCATACGGAGTCAATCCTGATATGCAAGACGAATATGTGCAAATGGGTGCATCAACAATTCGTGAGTGTCTCCATATATTTTGTGAGGTCATCATGGAGTTATATGGTCCAGAGTATTTGCGAAAGCCGACGGTTACTGACATTGACAGACTCTATGAGCATCACTATCGAGTTCATGTGTTTCCTGGGCTGATAGGAAGCATTGATTGTACAGATTGGCCGTGGGAGAATTGCCCACATGGTTTAAAACATAGTTGTCAAGATCTCGATCTAGCTCTTAAGATCTTCCGATCTTACGATCCCGTCAAGAAAAAAACGAGTCGATCCTTCGTAGGATCTTAAAAAGCATAGGATCTTAAGTATGATTTCGATCTTACCATAGGATCGTAAGATCTCGATCCGATTCGATCCTACTTCCCTTAATTTAACTAACTAATAAACTATAAATGAATAAATTTTGTTAAATTAAAACAATATAGCAAGAGTTGATTACTGTAATTTTTTAATAAGAACAAGGAGATTTTTTGATTAAAAGATTCAGCGTCCTTAATTACCAATTAGATATTTTCGTATTCTAGAGCATTACGCGTCGCATTCTCATATTACTATAACTTTCAGAACTCTTTTTTCTTCTCCAATTTGTTATACAATCATCTTTGAAAACGAATTACTGGAAAAATAAGATTTTTAGACATTTAAGTAGGATATTCCGATCTCGATCCGATCTTATGATTCCGATCTTGCAAAAAAAAAAAACGATCGTATGTAGATCTCGATCTTAACAGCCTTGGTTTAAAAGGTCAATTTTGTAGGGGTGATCACGGGAAAATTCCTTTCATTTTATTGGAAGCGATCGCCTCCCAAGATTTATGAATTTGGCATGCATTCTTTGGTGTCGCCGGGATGATATTGACGTAAATATTTTACGTGCATCGCCTCTTTTCAATGATCTCAAAACGGGGAGAGCACCGGATGTGGAATTCTTTGCTAACGGCGTGCCTTATAAACGGGGATATTATCTTGCTGATGGGATATATCCGGAATACTCTATTATTGTGAAGTCCATTAAAAATCCAGGGACGCATGATCAAAAGCATCAATTGTATAAAAGGATGCACAAAGCAGCAAGAAAAGATGTGGAACGTGCTTTTGGTGTACTAAAGAAGAAGTTCTTAATGATTAAACATCCGGCTAAAGGATTTGACAAAGAGCGTCTTGGACATATAATGTACACATGCATCATATTACATAATATGATAATTCAAGACGAAGGGCGGGCGATATCTCCCGAATTCTTTCCAGATGAGCAGCACCGTTCTTATGATCCCTTAAGAACGCATGAGGAATCGTTGGAAATTATTAGGGAGATATGCGACAAAACAAATCATCTTAACCTCAATGCCGATTTGGTGGAAGACATTTGGCAGCATCATAATCCAAACTAGTTTAATCGTTTTATTATCGTAATGTTTTTAATGTTATTTGAATTTTATTGTAATGTTTTTATTTTATTTGAATTATTATGTAACGTTTTAATTATTAATGAAATTTGAGTTTGTGTTAAAAATGTTTAAAAAAATGGACTAGGTCGCCCTTACTGGGGCACCCAATCGCCTGCAGATCGCTGGAGAGAGAAAGCTGACGTGACAGGGAAAAAGAGGGGGATTAAATCTCCTTACTGTTAGTAGCCTAAGGCTACCCAGAGTGGGTCGGTCCTCGGCTTGGTACACACCGGTCGGTCGCCCATTGTGGTGTTTTGGTCATGGTTGGTCGTGGGTGGCAATTTGGACGAATTTACTTGACCAACTTTTGTACAAACAAAACTTTTTTTTAACCATTTTTAAAAGAAAAAAAATAACTTAGTCGTCAGGTCGCCGAAGAGAGAAAGCTGATGTGGCAAAGTCGTCTGTGGTCACCACTGTGATTAGCCTAATCTCGTTTCTGAATTTTGAAGCCATGGTTTTCTTCCCAAATCCAACGATTACTTTTTTTTGGTTACCCAATAAAATATATTAAAAGAAAAAGTTAAGTATAATGAAATGTGGAAGAAGTACTACATTAACCTCGAGTTAAACGCTTGATAAAAAAAACCAAACAAATTATGCCTTTAACATGCCAAAGACATAATTACACTAGCTATACTTTATAAATAAGAAGCATGCATAACTAAAGGACACCTACACATTACGTGTTGCTCCCGTACGGTTACCCACTGACGTAGAAGCAAGGAATATAGACGTTTCATCTTAAACATTCTCCACTTTAGCATCGTCATCACTCTTAAGTAGAATACTTTTCCCATAATCCTTTACAGTTTCATTACTATCATCAGACTTCGAGAGGAGATCAAAAGGGTTAGGAGAGTTGAAACCAGATTTCGAGGTTTATGCATTATTTTCCTTTAAGTTCTCATTCAAAGACAACAAAGTACCCTCCATGGTACCACCAGTAGGTGTATTACTAGTTTTATTACCACCATTGGACTTAATAGAGTTTTTACTATAATTTTTACTAGCATTAGTAGGTGCTTTAGGATGAAAATGAAATTTAGAACCACCCTTAACACCACCGTTAACACTAGTATTATAATACTCTTCTTCCCATTATGTCGTTTATTAACCATAACCTGGAAACCATCTTTTAAATTTTGGGCAGCTTTGTCCAAAACCACATTATTCACTCGAGAATCACCGACTTGTTGCAAAGGGCACGTATCATTTGACTATCCACAAATCTTACACGAATGCACCTAGGCGGCCTCATTACTTCATCGTATAGTCCTCCCTATTAAGGAGAGGAACAACAATAACTAAACTCTCCTTTAGAACCACTTCTGAACTAATTTCAATAAACGCACGAGCAAAGTTAGAATGACCCCACGAGTCAACACACATCGCATTGGTAAACGAGTCTATCATTACTGGAATTCTTAGTTTAGTTGCAATAAGACTAAGCCATCCGCCGTAAACACTGCAATCGGAACATCATGTAGTTTTACCCACACCAGAACCTTGGTAAGATCCTCCTTTAAAAGACTAGTATTCACAAACCATTCTTTCAAGATTATTGGAATATTACGAATCATCCAAGGTCCGTTTTCTAATACATCTTCCATTCCTTTCCTAGTAGTAAAATTAAAAAAGAAACACCCTTTAGCATTCATCTTAACCTTCGTTATTTCATATTTTGCCTACAATTCCGAGTATAGCCTTCAACCACAGGGAACGCGATTCGTTTTCCAATAAAGTAGCCATACAAAGTATTTTCAAGACGGTCATTAACCTCTTCCACCACCGCAATTGGTATAGCAACATAAACGCCATCACAAACAGTCAAATCATTTAACTTTCTGAAGTTTACCTTGCTGACCGACGCTTGCTCCTTTGTGACAATAGCTACGAAATTGGATTCGCGTTGCTGGGGGACGAACTACAAATGATTACGTTTTTCATAAGGAAATAAAAAAAAATCTATAATGAAATTTGAAAAAATAACAAACATAACTAATTCTACAAATATTTTTTTACCACACACCCGATTTTTATTAGAAAAAACCATTATACCCATAAATTCGCAAGATTTGACTGACAAGGTCAAACATTGCAACTTTTGAAAAATCATAAGGTTGACTAGCAAGGTCAAACCTTGCAGATATTTGAAAAATGTTATATTTCTCCTTTTTCTTTGGTTTTATACTTAGCTCAAGACACGAAAGTTGTAAAACTCCTTTTTCTCATTGAGTGACTTTTTGAATCACCCAATAAATAAGCTAAAAGTGACGATATCCGACAAATCACATTTACTAAAGTAGTTTTGAAATCCGTGCATGTAAAACGCCCCATAAAATATTTTTTTTTTAAAGCTTAACACCACTTAACCGGAGGTTCGATAAATCCAACTGGCGGTTAAAAAAAATTCCTAACCGGCGGCTAAAACACTCTGGTTTGCACATGATCTGATAGCGTATCATTATTAGTGGCCCAAGCTCACTAACCACACGCTCGAATCAAGCCCACATACCAAGAGTTCGCGAGTCAGTCATGACAAGAACTATGTAAACCCAAGCCGAGCTAGGGCTGGTACACTCCTCAGGCCGCATAGTACATGCGCAAGAGACAACTATTACTAACGGTCAAGGCACACGAGTTTGACATAGCACAGTGGAGAACACATGTGATTTGATATATTATATAGTATATATATAAGTATATCTCCGAGGATAGCACGGGTAAATATGTATCCCAGGGTCGTATTTCCCAACGAAGACTAAATGGAGTTCGTGAGTTCGTGATCGTGAATCGTGAAGTGAATGTGTGGGGTTTGTGGGTTTGGATTGGATTTGGTTTATAGTTGGGTTTATTAAAGGGATGAAATAGTTGTGGTTTTAATATAAGATTAAGGGCCCGGTTTGGTTGTAAGTTTTAGTTTATAAAATCTCAAGGACCATTGTTGTAACTTTTGAAAGTTTAGGGACCTCAGCTGCCAATTTTCCATAATATTATCCAAGGACCTTTCTTGCAATACTTGAATGCTTGAAGGGCTTGTGATGTAATTTCTTCATAATTTTACTTTCAGGGATCATTTTTGACAATGTTGAAACTCTAGGGACCATTCTTGTAAAATCTTCAAATTTATATTCCAAGGGTTTCCTTTGTTATTTCTCAAATCTTCAAGGACTAATTTTGACTTTGTGAGCTCTTTTTGACTTTTAAGCATTCCCGGCCTCGGCTTTTGACTCTTTCCATTACTTGTTCTCGTTTTTGTGGTTTTTGGCTCGGTTTTTGTCGTTTTCTCATATTTTGTTACCTGTATTACAAAAACACAAAAACATATATATTTGGCAATTATGGTCGGGTTTTTGGTCTTTTTGGTCGGGTTTTGGTAAATAAAAGGTATGTGTTTAAGCACATACCAAAATCCCCCAGACTAAGATATTGCCGTGTCCTCACGCAATGTTATAAGCTCACATTTTTAAAACCTAAAATTCCTCATCTCTTTTTACTAACTTTCAAAAGTAGCAAAATATTCAAAAGAGACTACTAAATTTTAAATTCCAAAAGTGCCCCGATTATCCTACTTATTTTTAATTTTATTTATTATCTATATATTTACAACCTAACGTTATTCGGGTGACGGAATGATGACTTTCATTATCCTAAGGATAACTTTTAGGATCATAGAGTAGAAACACGATTCAGAGAGAAGTGATCGTACGGATAAAATTCATCGCCCTTGATTTTTCGCAAGTTCCCAAGCCAAGCGTAAAAACGAAATCATTGTTTATTTACAAGTTAGATGCTAACACTACACATGGAAGTTACTTGTGATTATATTTACCTCTTACTCTCATACTCCTATTTTCCTCTAATTATTTTATTTTTGTTGGGATAATGAATTTCTTCATTTCCTCGTTTTTATAATTATTAGTCCGATAAAGGCTTAGGATTTAGATGCTAAGTAGTTTTTAATTCTTCCCTCGAGAACCGTTGCTCGTAAAAATGAGGTCCACATCAAGGTCTCTGATTAAACACGATTTTGGAGAGTGTCCCTTTTATTGGCGACCGAAACAACTCAACTACGAGTCCAGAGACAGAAGCTTTTATTAGGACCTCCCCGGAGTCAAGGTTTGGCATTTTTTTTTTTTTTTTTTTATTCAAGCACTTTAACATATTAGTCCTTGGCCTTTTATAACAATCACAACATCGGCTGCGAACCGGCAAGATGTAATAGTCTATTATGACCTTGGAATTTTCCTCTGCCTTTTTGAAGTCTACAACATCGGCTGCGAACCGGCAAGATGTAGAAAACATTTATGGCTTTGGATTATTATTATTATACATTATTTTTTTTTATTATTTTGCTAAATCCCAAGTCCTACGGCTTTTATAACAATCACAACATCGGTTGCGAGCCGGCAAGATGTGATAGTCTATTACACCGTAACGCTGGCAGTACCTTGATGTGTACCCAACCTCCATAAGCAAGGATTCTTTTCGCAAGGACTACAAACTAAGTTTCGCCAAAATCGTGCACCTTTAATTAAACCTAATTTCTATTATAAGGGGTGAAACAAGCTTAGGGGAGTAAAAAGCCACAAGTAGCTTCGATGAGCTCTAAAGAGATCCAACTACTCCACGTTTAGCATCTAGCTTCAAAGTAAACTCTATCATTTCTCGTTCTTCGCAAATTTAAAATCTCAAATAATGAGATCCGCGGATGCTTAGCCTATAATCAAGTATTATGATTATGAATGGTTAAGGGAACAAGCTAGGGCTCAACACGCCCGATCAAGTCAAAATTTTATTCCTACTCTCACCAGCGGAAAAGTCAACATTATGTCAAAACTTATTATATTTTTGTAATTTTTCCAAAATTTTTCTCATTTTTTTGTACTTTTTTCATTAAAATTTTTCAAATTTTTCGAAAAAACGGGGTTGCGTGAGTACTCGGCAAAATGCAAGGTAAAAATCGAATCGAAAGATTCACCCCCCCCCCAGACTAAAGTGAAACATTGTCCTCAATGTTTCGAAGGTAAGGGTAACCTACGTAAATCTAAGGTTGTTTATTAGGTATGCCAAATAGATAAACGATAAACGAAACGATTAGGATATGAGAAGCATCGAAAAATGAAGCTCGAGTGGAGAAAGGACAAGCACGACGAGCACGAGAGTCTTCATTTTCGGGCTATCTGGACATAAAACACAAGCACAAAACAAACATAAAAAAATGGAAGAGGGAACCCTCGTCATGGTTATTTATTAGTAAAATAAGAAAGAAAAAGAAAGGATAAGCATGGGGTGCCTCCCACGAAGCGCTTGTTTTTTATCGAGTCGTATAGCTTAGACTCGCCCCGAATTTACTTAATCTTGGGGGAGCAAATGGAACGGACACCCGGCACAAAGAACGGAGGTGCCGGGGTCAAAGATGGTATCCTCACTCCCGGTGGAGTGAAGGATTGGAGAAATCACATCATATGTGACGAAGGGAAGAAAGATTTGTATCACAATTAAAATCAATTCATCATTTTCAAAAACAGATTTTGCAATAACTTTGTTTTGAATATCATCATTAAAGCTCATTTGTTCGTTTTCAAAAGTCTTGGGAGGGAGGGTCGGGATTATGTCGTTAATAAATACATCTCCCCCCAGACTAAAATCTTTGTCAAGATCAAAATGGAAGTAATCATACTCAGGAGGAGATATGATGTGAGCGAGTTCACCGGCGAACTCCTCATGACAAGAAGAAGAATCAATAGACGGAAGATCGGATTCGAAATCTAAAGTATCGTCATCATCCCCCGGTGGGATGGAATCAACGTGAGAAAGTTCATCAGCGAACTCCTCGAGAAGGGAATCACTCTCATGATGTATATCCTTAAGCTCGGGTTCTGTATCGGACTCATCACTCTCATCGTTATGAACAACGAAGATCGGATTATCTGATGTAAGAGTAAATTCAGAATCGAAATCAAATAAAGGATTGGTGATAGTCGTATCGAATATTTCTGAAATTGAATCGAAAGGTCTCTCGGATACCCTTGGGATTGTAACAAGGTCATCAATCTCCTCAAGATGATTGCTTTCGACTTCCGTGTCCCCCATTGACAAGGTATCTAAAGATTCCTTAATGAGAAGATCGATCTTAGAGTTTTCTTCTTCAAAAGGCTTGTCATCATCACTCTCGTCGTCCTCGGAGTATGTATAGAAAGTCTCAAAATGATCATTAGAGGTATCAAGAGGAAGCAATTCACACATTTTGTCGAAAATACCCTCAGACTCACTTGGGATTGGGAAAAGGTTCTCAACACTAGAATTAATCGATTCCGTTTCCGGAATAGTTCTAAGATGCTCGTCCCCCATTATGAGAGAGTCCTCTGGGTTCATAGTCGGTAAGGCGGGTGTGATTGCAGCTGACGAATACTTATAAGATTCCCTCATTTGAATAGAATTCTCATCACCATCGTCATCGTGAACGAAAAATTTGGCATTCATATTAGCGACTTGTTCTTTGGCTAGTAATTCTCCAAAAGATTTTTCAAAGTGACATTGGGAACTTACTACCGGTTTTCTTTATGCTGGGCGAACTTTCGATTTGTTTTCGATAATCATCAAGACGTCATTCGGAGTTCGATAATAGATATTGCCACCGGTGGCCGTATTAAGCGAATCTTGATCCGATTGAGTTAAAGCATTATAGAATGTATCGACTTGTTGCAGCACCGAAAAACCATGATGTGGGCATCTCCATATTAAATCTTTGAATCTCTCCCATGCCTCGGCAAAAGTCTCATCAAAACGTTGTTGAAAATTTATGATTTCTTTTCGGAGCTCAATCGTTTTGGAATGAGGATAAAATCGATTCACGAATTTTGACGCTAAATCATCCCAAGTGGTGATAGAATTAGGAGGTTCGCGATCAAACCATCTCGCGGCTGCTCCTTTAAGCGTTAACGGGAACAAGATTAACTTCACCACATCATCAGGCACTTGATTTATTTTGAAGGTTCCAGTTATTAGGGCAAATCTGCTGATGTGTGAATAAGGATCATCGTTTTCAAAACCGAAGAAAGGATCAATGAAATTCAGTAACTCGACGTTTATTTGATATTCATTTGCAAGAATCGGTGGAATAACGATGGCTTTTTCAATACCTACGAATGGTATTTGAAGCAACTCCTCCATTGAACGCGTGTCCTCCATAAGAATTAAACATAAGAGGGAGAAAGAGATAGAATTAAACGGTTTAGAGGATTAGAAAAGAATTAAACAATCGAGAGGGTAACGAAGATTCTTTTTGGGATTAAGAAAGGAAAAATAAACTTAGAGGTTAAAATTGTTTTTCTTTTGTTTTTTTTTTGGGTTTTTTTAAGTATTAAAAGACAACAAAGAAAACTTTTATTTTATTTTTGATAACCATTACGTTAACCGTAACCGTTTCCCTTGAAATTATGCGCGGCGGGGCGGAGAGGCAAAGGTGCTCCGTAGATGCTTAAAAACCCGCCTCACTCAGTCTGCAATTTAATGTCAAGACTTCCCTAGAACCCCGTTTATTCGGTTGTAATCTCAAAGTAATCCGAGTAACGACTAATTTTCACGATTTCTTTTGTAGTTTATTGGGCACGGTTTACAAGACTTTCAAACAAAGTGAGGATGTTTAGTTTATTTTTGTATTTTATGAAAAACACTTTAGGAAAAGTGTTTTTATTTATTCTATTTTTGTATTTTTATAATAAAACGAAAATACGTAACTTCCGGGGAGGAAGGATCTTCAAATCACAAAAACGACGAACGGAATCGACGCACTCGTTTCAAGCCTTCCCCGGCAGCGGCGCCAAAAATTTGATTTGATATATTATATAGTATATATATAAGTATATCCCCGAGGATAGCACGGGTAAATATGTATCCCAGGGTCGTNTTTTTTTTAAAGCTTAACACCACTTAACCGGAGGTTCGATAAATCCAACTGGCGGTTAAAAAAAATTCCTAACCGGCGGCTAAAACACTCTGGTTTGCACATGATCTGATAGCGTATCATTATTAGTGGCCCAAGCTCACTAACCACACGCTCGAATCAAGCCCACATACCAAGAGTTCGCGAGTCAGTCATGACAAGAACTATGTAAACCCAAGCCGAGCTAGGGCTGGTACACTCCTCAGGCCGCATAGTACATGCGCAAGAGACAACTATTACTAACGGTCAAGGCACACGAGTTTGACATAGCACAGTGGAGAACACATGTGATTTGATATATTATATAGTATATATATAAGTATATCTCCGAGGATAGCACGGGTAAATATGTATCCCAGGGTCGTATTTCCCAACGAAGACTAAATGGAGTTCGTGAGTTCGTGATCGTGAATCGTGAAGTGAATGTGTGGGGTTTGTGGGTTTGGATTGGATTTGGTTTATAGTTGGGTTTATTAAAGGGATGAAATGGTTGTAGTTTTAATATAAGATTAAGGGCCCGGTTTGGTTGTAAGTTTTAGTTTATAAAATCTCAAGGACCATTGTTGTAACTTTTGAAAGTTTAGGGACCTCAGCTGCCAATTTTCCATAATATTATCCAAGGACCTTTCTTGCAATACTTGAATGCTTAAAGGGCTTGTGATGTAATTTCTTCATAATTTTACTTTCAGGGATCATTTTTGACAATGTTGAAACTCCAGGGACCATTCTTGTAAAATCTTCAAATTTATATTCCAAGGGTTTCCTTTGTCATTTCTCAAATCTTCAAGGACTAATTTTGACTTTGTGAGCTCTTTTTGACTTTTATGCATTCCCGGCCTCGGCTTTTGACTCTTTCCATTACTTGTGCTCGTTTTTGTGGTTTTTGGCTCGGTTTTTGGCGTATTCTCATATTTTGTTACATGCATTACAAAAACACAAAAACATATATATTTGGCAATTATGGTCGGGTTTTTGGTCTTTTTGGTCGGGTTTTTGGTCTTTTTGGTCGGGTTTTGGTAAATAAAAGGTATGTGTTTAAGCACATACCAACATGACCAGCAAAATAGGAGGCAAAGCACTCTCTTGTACAATCCAAGGAGAAAGGGCCATTTATAGAGTAGCAAGTATTTTGCCTTCAATTTACATGACGACACTCGAAGATGCTTTCGTATTTTGGCCATAAAATCTTCATCTGGACTCCGTTTTAGTCCGTTCAAGCGGCCAAGCGAAGAGAAAAACAAAAACTATCTGTTCCTGAAGCACATAAGGTGTATAGGGTTTGTGGTTATGCCTTATTGCCGATACTTCATATCAAAATTCTGAATATGCCATATCGGGTTAGTTTCAGACTTGGAGGCTACGTTTACTTATGGATACGGCGTTTCGGAATCTCTCGATACACCGTATCTACCCGGATTTCAGAAACTATAAATATAAGACTCCTTAACGACTTAGGGCATCATTGGGGACCCTAGGGGTCATTCCCAGCCGATCAAGAGCACCTCCAAACAGTAGAAGATCAGTATTGAAGACCAAATCATCCTTGAAGAACATCTCTAATCATTGTTATATCACTTAATCATTCAGTTAGCGTATCATATTCTCATTATGTCTCATACTCTATACATTATGATTATGTTTATGTACTTTGCTACTGAGATTATGGGCTAACACCCCTGTATGTTAGCCAAGTTTATGATTATTTGATGTTTTGATTTGTTAATAATTTGATAGGCAGCTCAGGGTTGGTTTTGGTTACATTTATTACTTCATTAATACTGTTTTTCATGTTAATGTAAGCCCTGAGTGGTTAATTAATAAACTGATAATCATTAAGGTGAACTTTTTGTGGATTTGGACTAATCGTGACAGGATTAGATCAGTTTAGATATCTTAAAAATAAATCTAGGAGTCTAGGGGTACCAATTCCCAGGAATAAGATATGCCAGTTGTGAGTACCATCGCTACAGGTCTTAGATTAATCAAAACTTAATGTGCAAATCTTATATGACTGAACTTGGTTAATACATTCTTCTTATCTTTAGTGTCTTCTTACTTTTATTGTTTGTTTTACTTTATTCGTTTATTAGAAAACCAAACTCGTGCCAGTCTCTCAGGCTGAAACCCTTTTGCGTTAGTTTAGGTTAATTTAGCATAATACCTTTAGAATTAGTATCTTAGAAATCCAATCTTAGTGATCGAAACCCTACTTACCAACTAACTCACCATCGACCGGGTAACTACCCGTTAGTGTTTGTTTTAGGTAAACTCGGCAAAATATAAATTTAAAATTTATAAATAAATACCTGTACTAAACGATACATCAACAACCCCCTCAAATTTTGGACACAACCAACGACCACCTCGGACCTATCAAGGTGGACGACCTTACTCACTTGGACGAGGGTCAACAAGCACTCGAAAATGAGGAACACCAGCAAGCGATAAGACTCACAAGAAAACCACCGGTAGAGATGCATGCTACAAATGACCTGTCAACTTGCATACAACTCTCTTCCAAGAGGGTNTATATATATGTAGAGTTGGGTTCATATAAGATCACCCTTAAAGTTCTAAAAATAAGATCATTCTTAAAACCAATAGGAGGAGGCCATGTGGCGGTTCATTTAAATCACCATAAAATAAAAAAGAAAAATAATAAAAATTAATTTATATTGTTTAGGGGGCATTTTAGTAATCTTGTCAATTCATTATATCATTCAATATGATCGATCTCATTCAATAACACTAATTCACAAGCGTTTTTTTTCGGTTCTTCAATTCACTTCACCATGAGGATGATTATCATTCAATGTCACCCCAGATTTTTAAGTCATTCATATTCATATTCATTAATTATTATTAGCACAAGATCATATATTCTTTTCAAAGGTTTACAAACTCCATTCCATTCAAGTTTTCACAATCGCTATACAATTCCAGTTCTAATTTTAGTTCATCATGAGTGATTCGATTGATATTCAGTTGAATGATAATTTTGTTGCAGGTATTCTTTATTTAATGTTTTGTAACTTATCATAATTTTTTTGTTTATAAATTAATAATATTAGAGACCATGATACCAGTTCATGTGTTTGTTTTGTTTATCATAATTTTTTTGGTGATATTAGAGACCATGTTTATAACTTTGTGAAGTGAATTGAAGAACCACATATTTAGAACTTTGTTATTTGATACATTTTTATAAGCCATATTCAATTTTTTTTAGGTGAACCACTAACTCCTAGAGCAGTGAACAATGAGCCACATGCCGTATTTGGTGACTATCTATTTACGCCGCCTCATGATCATCAGGTTGGAATTTTTCAACCTACTCCTAACGGTACTAAATTTTGGGTCCCCAAAGTTATTAATAAACATGTAGAAGGTACTGTCTTTGATACACTTAAATTAGCTCTAAATGCTTACAAGGCATATGCAATAGAAGGTGGTTTTGAGGTTAGAAAGGGTGGTAAAAAATACTCCAAAAACAGCAAAGATGAACCCAACAATAAGTATTTTTATTGTGTTAGACAAGGCGTTAAACCCCCACCCAAGAATGGAAATCAAAAATCTGATAAATCACAAACCACCAACCCTTTAGGCGTGACTAAGGTCATAAAAAGAAGGAAACGTGCATCTTTTCGTTGTGGATGTGACGCACAACTTAGGCTTAAGAAACTACCAGATGGAACGTATTCTGTGTCCAAGTTTATTGAGAAACACAACCATAGTTTGGTATATGAAGACGATATCAAGTATCTTAGGGCATCTCGTAGGCTGACTTTCTCCAAATAGCAATTGTTAAATGGTATGTGTTAATTTACACATACCTTTATACCTATTTTACGGACAAATATGACCAAAAACCCGACCTTAAATGCCAAAAGAATGTGTTTTTGCGTTTGTGAATGTGCAGGTATGGATATTTTGATAAATGGACAAAAATGCAAGGAAACGGCAAACACGAGCACGGGATATGGAAAGAGCGTGAAAAGCCGGAGACGGGGAAGATTTTATCATCAAAAACCTTCAAGTCTCATCAAATGACAAGTTTGGCCCTTGGAAGAATTTTACTGAATTGGCAAAATAAGTCTCTTGATTTTACACATTGGCAAATATGGTCCTTATACTTAAACTTAAACCTAACACTACTACACTTTACTAGAAATCTGCCAATTTAAACCCAAAATCCAATTTAATCCTTACCCAGTTACAACCAAACCCAATCTCTTTTACATCACAAGCCCACTACCATTTCCCTTATAACCCAAACCCGGCCAAACCAAATTATAATAAAAAAAAACTTTACCCGTACTTTTCCCCTCCCCCCAAATTCACCCCTTTCCCAGCCATGAACCCTAAATAACCACACCATCAATTACCCCACTCCCACCTTTTATTTACCTCGTATTAAGGACACGTTGGTCAATTCACCAACCCCTGACACACCTGACACAAGGAATGACAAGTGGCAGCTGCATATTGGTTCAGACACGTCATTGGGAAGAATAGAGAGTTGTGATTGGTCCAAGTTTGTCACAAGGGATCAAAGGAGGACATTCGATTGAAGATGCTCATTCCAGATGCTTCCTTTGCCCTCACTTGTCAGCTATATAAGCCCTCATCCTCACCACATTTTGAAGACTGTTAGTTAGATAGTTTAGATAGTAGTAGGAGTAGTGTAGAATAGTTAATTTTAGCTTGTTTAAATGTTACTGAAGCTTTGATATTGTAATCATTTTAAGTTTTCAATAAAAATTCCAGATTTCAGTTTATTATTCTTGTCATTCAACTTTTCAAGCAATTCATTGTTATTAAATCTGTTTCTCAAGCTTTATAAACTGTTTTCAGAAGCTTGTCTAAGATTTTCATGAGCTTTTATTAGTATTTGGAGTTTTAATTCAGCAATAAACTAGTTCTAGTCACTTAGCTAAAAAATTCAGAAGTATTGAGATAATTAGGGGATATGGTGGTGGAAGCTTGTGTTTCAGATTGACTTGAGCCTATCTAAAAGATAGGCTAGCCTTAGGAGGTTCTTAGAAAGCTGAGAACTGAATTGTAAGTTCTCAATTTCATTTTTCAGTCCTTTATTCCTTTTATATATAGTTATATTCATGTGTTGCTGCATAAATTGTTTGGTCTTTGATTCATGTTAGAATAGTGTTACATTCAGTGTTGTTTGATCCTGTTTTAGTGATATAGTTTGTAGCTGAGCTTGCTTGAATTCATTTTGATACTTGTTTAGTGATTCTGATATAGTTCTGCAAGAGTTTTGATGATTCTGTGATTGTCATAGTTTATGTGTTCTAGCTGTGGTTTTTGATTGATTTGATCTCTGTGCTTATTGTTTGATTAGATTTGAGTACTATAGTGGTTTAATTGATCTTAGATACCATAGATATAGTGCAAAGCAGTTTGTTAACTGGTGTTTGGAATAAGGAACTTCTCTGTTAACTGCTTGGTTTCAGTTGAGTTTGGTTGCTGCAATATGTCACTTAGGATGATATTAGAGTAAAACATGAATAGTTGATCTTGTTTGAACCTTTAATTTGGTAAGTAGTTTGTTATATTAGCCTGAACTTGAGTCACATTAGTCTATAACATCAATTTGTAGTGATTAGAGTAGGTACAAATTCATTCTAGTCAACTAGATTGCAAAACGTATAAAGTCAGCATTCACTTTTACAGTGTATGCTGATGTGATTTCATTGCTGAATCATGGACAAATTAGACTAGTAATTGGCAATTTAGCATAGGGCTTTTGGTGTTTTTAGGATCTCAGCCATGTAGTTAATCTTTTGCCCCCATAGTATGCTAGTTTAGAGCTTATTGCACTTATTTCAGGCTGCTAAGTAGGACCTTACACCATGATTCACTGATTCTTAATTGGACTTGCATTAATGTTCTTTGGTCTGAATTCTGAGTTTGTTTGTTATACTTGAGTGTATCTGAGTTAGTTGTAGTATTTTGCATGTTCTAGCTTATCCTGTTTTGCAATCTGCTTATTCATATAGCTTAATCTCAACTGCTTATTGAACTATTTGAGCATTCTGTGTGCTACTTTGATCTAAGTCTTGTTTAGTAGAGCTTAATAGATTACTTGGCACCTTCAGTATCAATTTCATACAGTTTTATTACAAGTGCTTATTTATAAGCACTTGTAATAAGCTGTTTTAAGCTAATAAGCACTTTTCAGCTTATTTTCCAAAACTTTTTGTTTCCAGTAGCTTTAGAACAATATTTTAGATTTTCCATAAAAATTTCAGATTTATTTGACTTGTTTTACTAATTCTTTTTATTTTAAATAGTTTTTAGAATAATAAATCATTTTTAATTTCCAAATATACCATAAAAAGACAAAAATATTTTCGGATTTTATTTTTAAATTTCATTTTCAATTTAGTAAGATTTTTAGAAAATAATTTTGTAGAATAAATTTTTCATTTTAAAATTAGTTTGATTTTCTTTTATTAAATAAAAATACAAAAATAGTTTTTAATTCATATTAAATAAATAAAAAGCCAAAATAATATTTTTCTTTTTCTCAAAATTCTTTTTAGTTGTTTAAGATTTTTAAAAAATTGTTTCACATTTTTAGGATCATTTATCAATAAAAGTTACGTTTAATTTTGTACGTTACGTTTTTAAATTTAGCGTTTGAATTTCCGTTTTTAGTTTTTAGATCATTGTGCATATATAGCTTGTACTTTGTGCATAATTAGCCATTCTTTATCACTATTTGAATTTCAATTTCACTATTTTTCATTTTTTTTCACTTTTCACAAACACGGTTTCTCAAATCACGATTAACGAGATTCCATTTAACCTTCGCACGGACACGACCCGGGTAATTTCTTAATTGTTGAGAAATTTATTGGATATATACTATACTGTTCACGACACATCAAGTTTTTGGCGCCGCTGCCGGGGAAGGTTGAAGTGAATTTTGGTTTTCGTTTTTGAAAAAATCGTTGTTTTGAAAAACCTTCCTTGTATATATTTTCTTTTATAAAAAGTAAAAAAATCAAAAATATTAAACACTTTTCCTAAAGTGTTTGCAAAATACCAAAAATATAATAAACATCCTCGCTCTTCCGTTGAAGGAGGGGTGTTGTAAACCAAATAACTTCGAACGCAAAAAGAGATTGTGAAATTATTCGGTTTCGGATTACTTTAATTCTACAACCAACTCCCTCGTTGTGAGTAGATTTGAAGGAAACGATTTCGGGTGACGAATCGATCACAAAAAAATAACAAAACAAAAGAAAAATACAAAAATATTGTGATTTTAAAGTTTTCTTAAATATAAAAACCAAAAATATTTTCTTTTTCAAAATTGGTTTTCATTTTTGTTTTACTTTTATCTTAATTTGTTTTTTACGTCATAAAAATACCAAAAATATTCTTCTTATCTTCTTAAACGTTTTATTCTTCTTCTCTAATCCTCTAAACCGATAATTCTTTCTCTTCTTCCTCTTATGTTTAATTCTTATGGATCCAATTTGTGTAAATTGTGGAGAACCGTTCTTTGAAGGTTCGTGTGTTTGGTGTACGTGTGAACAATGTGGTAGTGATATTCATGACGGCGTTTGTTGGTTTTGTAATTCTCCCGCGTATGTTCAAAGGTTAATCCTTCAAAACGTTCCCGATTATTATCCAACACCACCACCACCTTCGTTCACTTGCTTTAATGGTGGAAATCCATCCGACGAAGGATCACCTTGTGGACAATGTTTTTGTAACCAATGTGGATATGTTAATTGTATGTGTTACGTCCAAAGTGTTGAAACGTATTACGCTTGTGATACGAGTTTTGATAATTATCCTCTAAACGATTTTAATCTTCCTTTTCAAAACTCGTATGAGCAAGTACCATATTACAATGGTGATTCTTTTCAAAATTCGTCAAATTTTCAAATTTCGGATGAAGTTATGGAGGAACTGAAATCCTTTGGTGAGATGTTACGAAAGTTTATAGATAATCGTGTTACTCCCGAGCCTTGCGAGAAGTCTATTGCAGAGTTACTTGCTGAAGAGAGAGCGTCTAATCCTTATAAATCTTTTATTTACTATGATTCCGACGACGATGATGAGAAAATTACGATTGTTCTTAATCCTCACAACGCTTCCGTTTTTTCTCCTGTAGAACCCGAGGACTCTCTAAAAATGGGGGACGAGCCTCTTAACACTATTCCGGCAACGGAATCGGACGAATTCAATAAGTCTAGTGTTGAGAATCTTGTTCCAATCCCAAGTGAGTCCGGGGAAAATTCTAACGGTGATTGCGAATTTGTTCAAAATACTCCTCTTGATATATCTGAAGATAATTCCGTGGATTCAAATTCAAATGATGATGATACGCTTCCGGTTGAGGATGTTCCGAACGAAAATATCGCTATTAATTCAAACACTCTTTTTGAAACCGTTGAACCGAATGATATACCGTTTGATGATAACGTTGAAAATGATGATGTTGAAAGTTATTCCGATTCTCACAATGAGTATACTACGAATGATGACGACTCTTGTGGAGATATCGATGATGTTGAGGAATCACGTTCCGATTATGAGATCGAGGAGATAAAGGATTTTGACCTTGATGTCGATGAGATCGAAGATGATTTACTTCGTGAAAAATTATCCAATATCTATCTTCTTATTTCAAAGATCGAAGCTTTAAAAAATCCGACTCCGTCTTCTGATCCAATGATTCCCTCTTCATTTCCTATCCCCGTTATGGATAGTGACTTTTTACCCGAGCTTGAGATTTTTTGATTTGAAGAGACGAGTAGTGGCAATCCCATTATTCATGCTGATTTCTCTCTTCCGGATTACGAGTGCTTTAATTTTGAAATTAATTCTTTACTTATTTCCGATAATCCGTCTCGTGACCCTCTTCTAGAGGATGTCGATCTATTTCTTGCTACGGATGACTCGATACCACCGGGTATTGAGAATGACGAGGATGANAAAGAGAGGATCCCGCGAAAGAGAAACCGACATGGTTGTATGATTTGTGCATGATAACGAATGTAGGTTTTGATGTATCTTGAGTTATGGTGAATAGATGGGTGGATTGATATTATTAATTGATCATAGTATATGATATTGATTGATTCGGCACTTAGCTAGATTATTTTAACTCCGCCCGAAGCCCATCTCCTTTATATGATTTCAGCATTGTTGACTTTGTACGGTTGATCATTCCGACTTTTGTAATATAAAATCGATCCCATATCTCATATAGTATCTATATCACCTATCCATTTCTTCTCTTCTTCCACTCCACCCGGGGAGTGAAAGATACTACTTATGACCCTGGCGATCTCCGTTTATCTTGCCAGGTGTCCGTTCCGTTTGCTCCCCCAAAAGAATAAGTAAATTATCGAGGGCTGAGTCTAAAGCTACCACGTAACTCGTAATATAACAAGCGCTTCGTGGGAAGGCACCCCATGCTATTTCTTTTCATTATACGCATCCTTATATTTCTATTTTTTCTTTTTACGCTATAATGGTGACATGATTTATAATTTAAACAAAATGAAATGAAACCCAACTGTCTAATGTCCAACTAGTAACAATGGAACCACAATGATGCCGGTTAGATCCTGGAAAGTGCACATGATTAGAATACATAATATCTGGCGGTGATAGGCTTTGAATAAAATTTAATAAAGATGAAATAAGGTTTGGCGCGCGAGAGAGCGCGCGCGTTGGCAACCAGAGGGTTGATTGCAAAGAACTAATATAAGATTCGTTATATGGTTTGACTAGAATTCATCCGTGAACGTGATGCTCAAATGTGTCGTTGATAAGTTGTTGAGCCGACAATATATCTGTCAGATAAATACTGTGATAATCCTCTGTGTTGTAAATACAAACAAGTATAAAAGATTAACTACAAAACGAATTAGGTCTACTGGTTCTAGTTTTGTCAGCGAGTCAAAACAGTATGAGCGAAAGCCAACGCAAATATGAAATCGGGCGTAGCACAAATAAAGGAATTATAGCGATGTTGTTTCCATTTGATCATTTGACGCAACGTTTTCGTATCAAATCAGGTACTTTTCTCTATAAACTGAATTTTTATATTATTACTATCAACATATTCCACTGAGACTAACTTGAACCGTCTGGTTGTATAAAGATTAAAATCCCTAGTAATGATTATTCAACATGGCTTCTGCAATACAATTAACAATAAAAAGAAGAGAAAAATAAAATAAAAAAAAAAAAACCAGTATACACAGATAAACAATATTACAACAGTGTGTTGGGTGCTTGTCCTTATTTACAGGCATGATAATCACAACAGGACCTGTGATTCATATATTTGTTGCTCCCATCCACAGCCGAACTACTTTTTCGTTTTATGGGACCAATTGGCGCTGTAAGCTGACTATAATCCCGCGCAAATAGCATAACACGTGGTCTGTTGAAGAGGTTTAAAAAGATATTCGTTAAAGTTCCCCAACGTGGTTTGCTAAACTCGATTCTAACTGATCAAGATCCGGCTATGAAGATAGCTATTGAAAAGATACTCCCAGATTGCCGCCACCGTCTTTGTATGTGGCATATAATGTCAAAACTTACTACAAAGGTATTCTTTTGAAGTACTTCTTTAATTACAGTAATAGTAAGTTGGTTTTTTGATCACGGTTGTGTTTGACATTATATGATATGTAAAAGCCTTAAAAACTAAATGGGTGTTTGGTTTATTCACAGATTCAGTGAAAACATATTAAAACGCAGATACACATAATACTTTCAAACGCACATATACACGGTTACACATATATTTTGGGTGTTTGGTTCATTGACACCTATAAGCTATCGAAGTTCTAAACCATGTATAAAGTTATCAAGGTTCTAAACCAAACACAGACATAACTCATGAGTTATTGCATGATATTTGGTGCTCTGTGTAGCTCATAGTGCCAGCTTATGTGATTCAATTGATTTGTTTTATCTCTTTACCTTTTGCCCTTAGCTTAATCTGCCCCACAAAAGTGCCCTATTGGACTGCTTATTCTTCCTTTGTGCTCAGTTGTGGAATTGATAGCATAATAAATGTTCTTACCTTTGTACTTCTGGTTGATTGAGCTTGACTTTAGTTAAGTTGTAGCTTGTGTATCCATTTCTTTAAGCTTATGAGCTTGCCTGAATAGCTTCCAGCACTTAAGTGTTGATTGAGCTTGACTTTAGTTAAGTAGTAGCTTGTGTATCCATTGCTTTAAGCTTATGAGCTTGTCTGAATAGCTTCCAACACTTAAGTGTTGGTTGAGGTTTAGTTGCATCATCTTAAGTTTGAAGTTTGATCTTTTCCTTTTAGCTTTTAGGAGTTGTTGTTCTGAGCTTCTTTAAAGGAATCTGATTAGCAGTAGCTTATCAGATTGATGGTTCTCTTTAACTTGCCTTTTTCAATTGTCTTGAAAGTGTTAAAGAAACAAGCTCATTCTCAGCTTGTTTAAGCTTTTCATATCAAAAAGTTTTTATAAAAATTAGTTTACGTTACTGGTTTAGTTAATTGGTAAAAAGAAAAAAAAATGAAAAAGTTCAACAACCAGGGATTGAATGTATAAAAGTTAGTGATTATGAATATATCTGTGAATCTTTCAATCTACATGTGTACCCATGTACAAAGTTGTTGTTAATTACATATTGTGAAATCAACGCATATACACGTTATAAACCATTTTTGTAAAGCAAACTGTATGTAAATCTTATTAATCTTTATTTTGAAATCATTTTTTGACCACCCTGACAATTGTGTTTAGGTCGGCCCTTCATTATCCAGCGACACGGATTTTAAAAGGCGTTTGTGTGGTATTGTATGGACTGACCGGATTGAGCCCGACGTGTTTGATGAACAGTGGAACAAGATAATGACAGATTTTGAGCTTACCGAGCATAAATGGCTTCAAGATATGTTCGAATTACGGTTAAACTGGATACCTGCCTATTTCAGGCATGAACCGATGTCTGGTCTGATGCGCACGACATCGAGGTCTGAAAGTGAGAATCATTTTTTGGCCAGCTGTTTAACCCACACTTGAGTTTGATAGAATTCCTTAGTCATTTTGATACTGCAATGGACTCCCAAAGATTCAAATATGGGAAGAATACACATGACTCAAAATACACAACACCGGATTTCAAAACTCACTTGCAAGTTGAAAAGGAAGCCGCAGAACTGTATACACACACCGTCTTCTATGATGTTCAGGATGAGATATTCGAGTCATTGTTTCATTGTTTTTCACTTTCAGTTCAAGAGGTTGATACATCGCTTACTTATATGATTCGCGATACTGAAGCTGATTACACAACGATACATGGTGTATCTGTCGAAGCTAAATATGAGGTAACACTATCCGTATATACCTTTATGTTATACAAATATATCACTAATATTACTAGTTTAAATCAAGGGTTCCTTTAACATGTAGGTCACGTATGTGCCAGCTAGTTGTGACATCAAATGCAGCTGCTTAAAGTACGAGTGTTATGGATTGCTGTGCCGCCATATTTTTTATGTTCTTAGGATGTCCAAAGTATTCCATTTCCCTAGAAAATACTTGCAGCGAAGATGGTCAAAGTATGCTCTGCCCAACAAGATTGTCACAAGGCCCGTGGACGTTGCAAGCTTGTCAAATCCGGCAGAATGTGTTAATGGTGTTCTTAGGGAAATTTACGGCACTGTTGAAGATTCGGTTACCCGTTTGGTCACTGATATTCAGAAGTTACACATTTACAAGGATGACCTTGATACATTACTAGAACAAGTGAAAATCGACATCCCAAATGCCCTGAAATGAGCAAGAAAGAATTGTATGCTGCTGCGCTTGGTGTCAAGGAACCTGAGACGGTTAATATTGTCGCCCCTGAATGTCGTAATAAAGGATCGGTTTCTTTGAAGAGGCATCAAACACAGGCCGAGATAGCTATGATTCAATCAAACAAGCCTCCGCGTCTTTGCAACTATTGTGACACCTATGGTTATCATGATTCACGCAATTGTCCCAAAAAGAAAGCAGATTTGGATGAACAAATGGCCTAACTCAACCACGTTGAAGAATAATATTTGTTTACTGTTTTTTTTTTTTTTTTTTTTAAACAATTTTAATAACTACTGGTTTATTGGTCATGTCGGATTTTTGTTTATTCCTTTATGAAAGCATTATTAATGGAATGCATTTTTCTTTATTTTTCCATCTGGTCTCACTATGTTTCATGTGCCATGAGTGATAAGTTCTTTGTAAATATAACCTGTGTTTCACAGTTTGTAAATATAAGATTAACCTGGTTTTCAAGGGTGTTTGGGAAAACTTAGTTATCTTTTAATTTGTTCACAGAATGTATTATGTGCCATCATTTTATATGTTACATTTCTTAGTTTTATATGCTGAGATTTAATGTTTTTAATATGTATGATTATCTTCCCATTATACATGATATGATCATTTACAAAAAAAATCCCCCACCTTAATAGTCATTATCCCTAATCAATCTATATATACACCATCTATTCACCATATCACAACATTCACAGCCATCTATTCAAGATGTATTCACTACATATTTCTTCGATTCAAGGTAAATAATATATTTTGTATTTAAACTTTTTGTCGATACATTCTTACATGAAGCCGGGTTCCTGATCTTTACATTTATTAAATGAAAGTTCTTTTCCTTCTATCCTGTTAATTTTTTAACGTACAGGTGGTGATTGTTGCATGTCGAGTTACCCAAAGATGTATATCGGTTTCATGAAAACCGTCAAGCCAATGAGGCTATGTAGTTATTGTGGCAAGTATGGATACCATGATGCAAGGAACTGCCCTGAAAAGGAAAAAAGTCTAGGAAAATCTGTGTACCCGGCTCTCTACAAGGGAACTTACGCGTTCGACAACTAGTAGTTACTTTAGCTTTAACCATTTATGTTCTCGTTAGCGTTTTACGGTCTTCTTTCATTAGTATTTAGATTTGAAGTGTGTGGTTTGATTTTCAATAATACCGAATTACTTATTACACTTGTTCTATTCTCCATATTAACTGCATATGCATGTTACTGTAATTATATTACCACATATACATGGATACATGGATACATAGCACAAGTTATATGGGTGTTTGTTTCCGCACATCAATAAGTTATAAGTCTTTTTCGATCATCACAGATACACGTTTTAAACCATTTTGAAATCATGTTTGTATTCAAGTATGAATATACGATGTTCACACCATTATTTTTGCCTGCAACTTACTTGTACATGACCTGGTTATACACTAGTAAACTATACTCAGGCATCTAATATAGCACCATACACCAATATATTGCCATAGAAATAAAAATACTTAATTTAGATAACACCTTCTTAAAAGATACACATCAGTTTAGCTTTCAGTGTACCGAAGCCCACATTAGTTCGGACTTGGTGCTACACCAACCCTTAGGTAAACAAAAGCTTATAGCAAAAGACACTACCGTTTCATAAGACCAGACTTTAACTAACTAAAACGCGTTATTCAAAAAAGTAAGTTCAAGGCCCCACAGTTGTTCGGACTTGTGTACCAAAGCCCATCCAACAAGACACACTACAGCATATCCCTAACACGCCTTTTGCATGTTTCAAATGAAGCAGCCTCTAATCTTTGCCTTTCTTCGGGCGGCAGCAATCTGTGCGCTTCTGCTTCAAATTCAAAAACAGCTTTTTTCTCGTTTATGTCACACAAGAGTATTTTTGCAGCATACTTCTTATGGAGTTCGTCTAATTGATGTTGTTGCTCCTTCCCCTCTCTTCTAAATTCACAAAGGTCATCATACTCCCCGCCGAATAGGTATGTCTCCATGTGTCGCATCGCAAAGACCCCACAGTCAATTACGTTATTCTTTGTCATACATCCCAAATGCAAGAGCTGTGGGTCAGCATTCCTCAGAAACCCCTGTGCTCGATGCCCATCGTTTGAAAGGAAGTCTTCAAACCTCGCGACTTGTTGTATGGATTACTGAACAAGGTAGTTAGTTTACATAGTTAGTTTACAACAATATTAGTTCGGGATACTTTATTACTATATAAACGTACCAGAAAATCAACTAGACCACCGTATCTATCTGACACATTTTCACTCCCTAAAAGCATATTATCCAGGATATGTATCTCCCTCCTTTTTAGATGCACACATACAACGAAAAAATGACCATCTTGAATTATTGGGAAGAACACCTATCATAGTCAAGTATACACATTTAATATTGTTTCTTTTATAACAGTCACATAGTTATTACAATCAGATGTTAAGGGCGTAAATATTACCAAATCGACATTAGCCAAGGTTCCATACACCGTCGATTGCAAAATGGCCATCATGCCTTTAATAAATTTATCTGCCGACACCTTGACATCCAAATTTTTATCAGCCAAACTCTNGTTTATTGGTCATGTCGGATTTTTGTTTATTCCTTTATGAAAGCATTATTAATGGAATGCATTTTTCTTTATTTTTCCATCTGTTCTCACTATGTTTCATGTGCCATGAGTGATAAGTTCTTTGTAAATATAACATGTGTTTCACAGTTTGTAAATATAAGATTAACCTGGTTTTCAAGGGTGTTTGGGAAAACTTATTTATCTTTAAATTTTTTCACAGAATGTATTATGTGCCATCATTTTATATGTTACATTTCTTAGTTTTATATGCTAAGATTTAATGCTTTTAATATGTATGATTATCTTCCCATTATACATGATATGATCATTTACAAAAAAAATCCCCCAACTTAATAGCCATTATCCCTAATCAATCTATATATACACCATCTATTCACCATATCACAACATTCACAGCCATCTATTCAAGATGTATTCACTACACATTTCTTCGATTCAAGGTAAATAATATGTTTTGTATTTAAACTTTTGTCGATACATTCTTACATGAAACCGGGTTCCTGATCTTTACATTTATTAAATGAAAGTTCTTTTCCTTATATCTTGTTAATTTTTTAACGTACAGGTGGTGATTGTTGCATGTCGAGTAACCCAAAGATGTATATCGGTTTCATGAAAACCGACAAGCCAATGAGGCTATGTAGTTATTGTGGCAAGTATGGATACCATGATGCAAGGAACTGCCCTGGAAAGGAAAAAAAGTCTAGGAAAAGCCGTGTACCTGGCTCTCTACAAGGGAACTTACGCGTTCGACAACTAGTAGTTACTTTAGCTTTAACCATTTATGTTCTCGTTAGCCTTTTACGGTCTTCTTGATTAGTATTTGGACTTGAAGTGTGTTGTTTGATTTTCAATAATAGCGAATTACTTATTACACTTGTTCTATTCTCCATATTAACTGCATATGCATGTTACTGTAATTATATTATCACATATACATGGATACATTGATACATAGCACAAGTTATATGGGTGTTTGTTTCCGCACATCAATAAGTTATAAGTCTTTTTCGATCATCACAGATACACGTTTTAAACCATTTTGAAATCATGTTTGTATTCAAGTATGAATATACCATGTTCAAACCATTATTTTTGCCTGCAACTTACTTGTACATGACCTGGTTATACACTAGAAAACTATACTTAGGCATCTAATATAGTACCATACACCAATATATTGCCATAGAAATAAAAATACTTAATTTAGATAACACCTTCTTAAAAGATACACATCAGTTTAGCTTTCAGTGTACCGAAGCCCACATTTGTTCGGACTTGGTGCTACACCAACCCTTAGGTAAACAAAAGCTTAGAGCAAAAGACACTACCATTTCATAAGACCAGTATTTAACTAACTAACACGCATTATTCAAAAAAGTAAGTTCAAGGCCCCACAGTTGTTCGGACTTGTGTACCAAAGCCCATCCAACACAGACACACTACAGCATATCCATAACACGCCTTTTGCATGTTTCAAATGAAGCAACCTCTAATCTTTGCCTTTCTTCGGGCGGCAGCAATCTGTGCGCTTCTGCTTCAGATTCAAAAACAGCTTTCTTCTCGTTTATGTCACACAAGAGTATTTTTGCAGCATACTTCTTACGGAGTTCGTCTAATTGATGATGTTGCTCCTTCCCCTCTCTTCTAAATTCACAAAGGTCATCATACTCCCCGCCGAATAGGTATGTCTCCATGTGTCGCATCGCAAAGACCCCACAGTCAATTACATTATTCTTTGTCATACATCCCAAACGCAAGAGCTGTCGGTCAGCATTCCTCAGAAACCCCTGTGCTGGATGCCCATCGTTTGAAAGGAAGTCTTCAAACCTCGCGACCTGTTGTATGGATTACCGAACAAGGTAGTTAGTTTACATAGTTAGTTTACAACAATATTAGTTCGGGATACTTTATTACTATATAAACGTACCAGAAAATCAACTAGACCACCGTATCTATCTGACACATTTTCACTCCCTAAAAGCATATTATCCAGGATATGTATCTCCCTCCTTTTTAGATGCACACATACAACGAAAAAATGACCATCTTGAATTATTGGGAAGAACACCTATCATAGTCAAGTATACACATATAGTATTGTTAGTCTTTTATAACAGTCACATAGTTATTACAATCAGATGTTCAGGGCGTGAATATTACCAAATCGACATTAGCCAAGGTTCCATACACCGTCGATTGCAAAATGGCCATCATGCCTTTAATAAATTTATCTGCTGACACCTTGACATCCAAATTTTTATCAGCCAAACTCTGTACATCCCATTCACGCTGTTACCATGTATCATTTTTATATTAGTTACAATTTAACAACATAAATAAGAAGCTGAAAACAAGTTACCGTATTATTAATATGTACCATTATCCTAATGTGTTATATAATACATACCATGAGTGACGTATCACAAAACACCTTGCACATTAGCTTCTTCGGATCACGGTACTTCTCCGCATCATTTAAGACCTTTGTGAACATGTCTACCGCCTCACTAGATATCTCTATCCCCGGGCACAAGCTCTCAAACACGATCCTCGGTGCATAGGCATAGTCAGTTTGGAAGAGGATGTCCCTATAACACAAATATCATTACATTATCAAAATAATTTACCAGCTTATAAGTAACGATTATTACTAACACACTTTTACTTATGTTTCTGCGAATCGACCACTGAACAAACAATCACAAACTCTTTTCTCGTGCCCCCCAATCCCACAACCAAAGAACATGCCCTTCTTACCCACGGGGAGCATAAGACTTCCGCTGGTCTACTCTGGCGTTTAGGCCTTACATTTGGTTCCTTTGGGACAATGGTCTGTAAGGGTACTACATCACAAATGGTGTACAGTGTAATTGAACTATTAGACACATTTGCCGACACACCTGATTCTTGTCTACCAACTATCAACTTCTCAGGAGTAAAACAATCGAAATGTGGTAGATCTTGCGAATCATAAAGAGAAAAAGATTCCAGCAGCTCTTCCGCTTCATCAAAGCAATTCTCAACGCCTGACACATCTACACTTCTCCCCTGTGTGGCAGGTGGTTGTGTAATGTTTAAATCGAATTTTGAAACATTGAGCTGATCACTTCTTAACTTACTCTCTTTCATAATTCTTTCCGCTGACACCTGTTCACTGTATGCTACATAAGCAGACGGTGTCCCATAAAACTGTGTAAACGGGAATGGCTCATCCTTTCCCGGTGTACAATATCCCCCATCATTTGCTTCCTCAGTTGGTTTCTTGCTTTCATTTGCAGGCTCACTGAAGACACGTGAGCGAAACAAAACATCTCGTACCTCCTTCATCTGAATAAGTCTTGCATCAGTTGGATTTTGTTCAAGTGCCTCATCCAATTCCTCGTNAAAGAGAAAAAGATTCCAGCAGCTCTTCCGCTTCATCAAAGCAATTCTCAACGCCTTACACATCTACACTTCTCCCCTGTGTGGCAGGTGGTTGTGTAATGTTTAAATCGAATTTTGAAACATTGAGCTGATCACTTCTTAACTTACTCTCTTTCTTAATTCTTTCCGCTGACACCTGTTCACTGTATGCTACATAAGCAGACGGTGTCCCATAAAACTGTGTAAACGGGAATGGCTCATCCTTTCCCGGTGTACAATATCCCCCATCATTTGCTTCCTCAGTTGGTTTCTTGTTTTCATTTGCAGGCTCACTAAAGACACGTGAGCGAAACAAAACATCTCGTACCTCCTTCATCTGAATAAGTCTTGCATCAGTTGGATTTTGTTCAAGTGCCTCATCCAATTCCTCGTCTGCCTCATGTATAAGCCCCCCCGCTTTAGTGTATTTTGCCCCCACACTCTTAACAATTTCCTGATTACATGACAAATAAAAAAATGACACATCAGCCTTTACTTTTTTGTACCATACTTAAAATATAGACAAAAAACATAATGGTATATATACGTTACAACACAAAGTAAAAAACCTCAGTGTACCATTCAAATTACACTTTTAAACAGCACTAACAGATGTACACGTGTATTAACGATAACTTTTTTAAACCTCAAACATCTGCCTAGTGGTCTCAGATTAGTATTACATCAACGGGTGGGTTTAAATTAAATAACATATGTTTCAACTAACCATATTTCATGTTACACCGGGTGGCTTTTCTTTAAATAACATACAACGATACCAAATTTTTTTTTACTAACCAATTTCATTTTATACCGCACAACACATTCACATACGTTATACAAATAACTTTTAACAACTATTTATAATTACCTCAACAGTCTTTGTAGTAAACCTATCTTCTTCTAGTTTGTTGAAAACGTCCACTGTCCAATTGTTCACCAACGGCATCTGGACATCCGCATTTCCACTTCTTTCGCGCAACGATTCAGCATACACAACGTGTGACATCATTACATTTTTTCAATACAAAACAACAAAAACAAGTAAAATTTAAACAAATTTTTTTATTGATACATTAACTTGAATAACATACCAACAGAACGATCACCGGCCCTCAATAATGAGAAGTCCTAATCCAGCTTTTCTTTGTCCTAACGAGACACTGAAGCACATAGCTACACCAATCAAATCCAAGGATATCGTTCTCATCCTGGGTACAGTTAAAAAACCTTAAGTTCACAATAGTGTTCTTGTTTGATTCTCCAATTGATGTGAAGTAGAGAACCAAAAAATTGAGCTTAAACATCCATCCTCCAGCTTGTTGGGTGTATATCTGTTTCTAAACGGGGATGTGCTTATACCTTGTCGTACTTTCAAACTGCTTCTTCCATTCAACAACAGGGGGGTGTCGGAAATCCGCTCATCAACTGCTTCCACAGGTTTACTTTCCGTTTAACAGCCGTCTTCTTCCCAACTTGCTCCTTTGAAACAATAAAGAATTTACTTCTCATCCGATTCCCTTTATTGGCTACACTCCCTTCAACAACTTCTTGCTGATCCCCAACAACCGAAGGTAGAAACACATCCCCTTCCAGACTACCCACAGGACGTTTCTTGAAAGGTACACTTTTAGTTCGTGTCCTCCTATTACCTCCATCAAACCCGGTGCCTGTATCATGTACATCAAAAATTATGCATAAGTTATAAGAATACAAATCCTATTTGGTTGAAACACATGTACTCAAATCACCAAAAAGAAAATGCATTTTAAATGTATCATATACCGTAACACCTACTGGTTCACATATACACATCATATAAATTGTGTTTGTTTTAGCACATCCACATTCAAAGATGCACATATAACTTGTGGCGTGATGTCCATTCAAATTAACTAGAATAACATACCAACAGAATGATCTATATACCGTAACACCTACTGATTCACAAATTAACTTGTTTGTTTCAGCACACCCACATTCAAAGATACACAGATACATTCATAATCACTCACTTTTATACATTCAATCCCTGGTTTTGTCACTTTCTAAAAAAAATTAGTGTTCTTTTTACCAATTAACTAAACCACTAACTTAAACTATTTTTTTATCAAAACTTTTTGATATGAAAAGCTTAAACAAGCTCAGAATGAGCTTGTTTCTTTAACACTTTCAAGACAAGTGAAAAAGGGCAAGTTAAAGAGAACCATAAGCTGAATTTCAAAAGCTATCAATCTTAAACCTATGGTGCAATAAGCTACTGCTAATCAGATTCTAAACCAAACACATGTATAAACTTATCGACATTTTCCAAACAGATCCTAAACCAAATGAGCTTTTCCAGATACATGGGTACACAGGTACATATCAATATGAAACTAAAAAGAGCAGTTTTAGATAAGTGAAAAAGGCAAGTTAAAGAGAACCATAAGCTGAATTTCAAAAGCTATCAATCTTAAACCTATGGTGCATTAAGCTACTGCTAATCAGATTCTAAACCAAACACATGTATAAACTTATCGACATTTTCCAAACAAATCCTAAACCAAATGAGCTTTTCCATATACATGGGTACACAGGTACATATCAATATGAAACTAAAAAGAGCAGTTTTAGATAAGCAAATAAGCTAACGCTAAAGTATGCAAATTTAGACAGTTTTAATCAAATGATAATCGAATGAGTAACAAATTGAAATAAAACAACAATAATCACATACATATCCATAACTTTATACGGGTTATATACGGGTTTCGTATAGAACATCCATAACGTTATACGGGAATTGGGTTAGTTCACAGATACACAAATACACCATGACTCACTGACACATAGATACATTCCAATTAGTGTTTGGTTTGGCAAAAACTAAATTTTTTTTAGGTTATTTGAGGTACACAAATACACACCAACACACAGATTATCCTTTGATTACACCACAAGTTATAAGTTTTTTAGGTTTTTCAGGTACACAAATACACACAAACACACAGATACATTCACAGACCCTCTGTTTTTGGTTCAACACATCTAAAAACCATATCTAACTATCAAACCATGGACATCACACCACAAGTTAAAGGTTTTTTAGGTTTTTGAGGTACACAGATACACACCAACACACAAATACATTCACAGACCCTCTGTTTTTGGTTCAACACAACTAAAAACTTATATTTAATTGGCAAAAATAACAAGCTATTCACATATGATTTTTAAGTTAATCACAGGTTACATATGGTTTTTAGGTACACATACATATACCAAAACACAGATACAGACCAACAAAACAACAATCACACAAACATAATCTGAAAAAATTATTAAACAAAAAAACATACACATTTACACATAAACAAGACCTATATGGTTTAAATTAAGTACATTCATACCTGATACATCATCCATTTCTTGGTCACTAGTTAAATCAATGGTCGCAACAGCTGGTCCATCATTTTTCCCCATTTGATCACTTACCCTTTTACTTCTCCGAACTTCAAAATCAAAATGCAAGTATGCGTTTTCTTTAGTACATGCTTACACAATACACTAAACATTAAACTTGAAAGATCGAAAGATGGATCACTTACCTATCAAAATTGGAGGTAAATCACCAATGCCGTCGTCGTCTTCTATGTTAATCATGCTTTTATAACCCTAGGTTATAATAAATTTCTACACCAACAAAATCCCCCAATTCAGGCAGTGTATAATTCTTGAATATTTGATTTTATTTTTCGGAAAGCTTAGATGATGGGATTGTGTGTAGCGGTCGCAAGAAAGGGACCTATATATAATTATATGTATAAGTATATATAATATATATTTAAGATATATATATATTATATTTATTAGTATACCTATATATTATATACATATATATACTATGTATCCTACATACTATATATATGTTATTATAATATATATATACACTATATTACTGATATATATATCTTATAATTTAATATCATGTGATATGATATATATTATATATATGTATAGCTATATAGTATTATATAGTATTACTATATGTATATTAATATATATTAATATATCCGTTATATGATATATATTAAGTATATATATTAGTATTTATACATATATTTATTTAATCGTAGTATTATTATATATATATTATATATTGTATATTAGTCATGGTGATTAGTATATATAGTATATATATATATATATATTCCTATTAATATATAGGTATATATATATTATATATATCATATTATATATATTGTATATATATATATATTAATATATTATATATATTGTATATATGTACTACTAAATTTTTAAAAATATACTATATATATACTAATATATATATACGCGCCATGATAGTGAGTGTTATAGCAGACGTATAGTATTATATGTATATGATATATGCTATAGGTACACTTAGCTCTAATATTCATATATTATTATACTTATTTATATATATGTATACTATATTATATTTATCATATATTATGTTTATGATATTATATGTATATATATGCTTAATACTATATATATATGTTATATTTATACTATTATAGCTTATTAATTATATAATACATATAGTTATTTAATACTATAGTATATACATATATATACATATTACTATGCTATATATGGTTATCTATTAGTATATATATAATATGTGTATCTCTAAATATAGTATATTATATACTATATATATATAATATATATAACTAGTAGTTAAGTTACCTATATATAAAAATAATATATACATATATATCATTATACATAGAGCTATATTATACATATTATTCCATATACTTCATTATATATATACATATCTCATATTATATTAATCAAACATATCTATATAATATATATATTACTTATATTATATTAATATATATATACATTATTAATATATATACACTATACTGAGTAATATATATTCATTATATATGTAAGTTCGTATGTATACTATTTGTACTATAATATCTACTATATATGTAGCATATATAATATATTCAATACTATATTCTATTATATATATATATATATATGTATTTAAAAATAATACTATTAATATATTACTATATATATATACTATATTTATATATATTAATATATATATATACACATAATATAGGGGAGGGTTAATTGTGCGATCATGGCTTAAAATCCTAAAAGTAAGCCCGATTTCTAGACTGTTGGAATCATTGCCTATGTTGTGTTAATGAGATTAATGGGCACTTTGTATTTACAACGCTATAGGGGCAAATGTATCATGATACAACTAAAGAAATGGGCGGGTCTAGTTTGTAGGTAATAAATGGTAAATTAAATGCTAGAAGATTTTGACTCATAGTCACAAGGAGCAGAAAACGCTCAATATCATCGGTTCAG
>LBNU01013810.1:26552-49024 GCA_014162995.1 Artemisia annua
AAATGATACGAGGGATAACCTGTGACGTTCCACCATTACAACAAGATAACATCATAACTTTTGAAATATGCAAGTACACATGTTTGCACAAGATTTTTGAATTTTGAAGAACATTTTCTCCCCCTCAACACTTGGTATGAAAATTGAGAACTTTTTGATAAACCGAAGTGTTGATGAAGGTAGTGTACATGCATTTTAAAGAATAGAAATAAAACTTAAAAAATGTAAAATCTTTTTGGTATTTTTGAAGATTTTTTGATTTTGTATTTTTGTTTTTTTGTTAAATATATATACAAAAAATGGTTTTGGTATTTGACTCAGTTAATTGTTTTCTAGAAAAGAGTTTAGATCATCTGGAGTCAAACACCGCATACCAATCCGGTGGACTAGTTCAGCGAACCTTGAGGGAGTTAAAGGTTTTGTGAACAAATCTGCCAGTTGGTATTCAGTACCCACGAAATATAACTCTATTGTACCCTTTTCAACATGCTCCTTGATGAAGTGATAACGGAGATCAATGTGCTTAGACTTTGAATGCAGAACCGTGTTGCACGAGATTGCTATCGCACTTTTCGAGTCACAGTACATCGGAATCTTGTTGAATAAGTAACCGTAGTCCATTAGCTGTGTACGCATCCAAATGACTTGTGCACAACAGGCAGACATGGCAACGTATTCAGCTTCTGTTGACGAAAGTGAGGTGCAATCCTGCTTCTTTGATTGCCAAGACACGAGTTTATCTCCAAGAAACTGCAAACCACTAGAAGTACTTTTGCGTGTATCCATACACCCTGCATGATCAGCGTCTGAAAAAGCTATTAGTTCAAAACTGGAATCCTTCGGATACCAGATCCCCAAGTGAATGGTTCCCTTTACGTATCGAAGGATTCTCTTAGCCTCATTGAGGTGACGTTCAGTAGGACTGGACTGATATCGAGAGCACATAAATACAGCAAATACAATATCCGGTCTACTAGCGGTGAGATACATGAGTGATCCAATAATACTACAGTATTTTGTAGGGTCAACTGGTTTCCCATTTTGATCCGCATCTAACTTAGTTGTGTTGGCCATAGGAGTATTGTAAGTATCACAACTGGTCATTCCGTGTTTCTTAATTATCTCAAGGCGTATTTGGACTGATTAAGGAAAATTCCATGGGGTGACTGATGAACTTGTAGTCCTAAGAAGAACGTAAGTTCACCCATCATTGACATTTCAAAATCTTGTTTCATTAATCTAGCAAAAGCGTTTGAGTACTTTTTGTTTGTAGAACCAAAAATAATGTCATCGACATATATTTGCACAATTAAAACATCTTCCCCGTGTTTTTGAATAAACAAAGTTGGATCTAGTAAACCTTTAGTGAAAGAATTAGCAAGCAAAAAAGCAGTAAGTTTATCATACCACGCCCTGGGGGCTTGTTTGAGACCATAGAGAGCCTTCTTAAGTCGGTAGACATGATTTGGGTGCTCTGGGTCGACAAATCCCTCTGGCTGACTAACGTATACCTCCTCACGTAATTGACCGTTTAGAAATGCAGTTTTCACATCCATTTGATAAACGACCATGTTTTTGTGAGCAGCATATGCCAAAAATATTCGAACAGCTTCAAGTCTAGCCACTGGTGCGAAAGATTCCTCAAAGTCAATTCCTTCCTCCTGAGTATATCCTTTAGCTACCAAACGTGATTTGTTACGAATAATGTTGCCTTCTGCGTCCAACTTGTTTTTCCAAATCCATTTTAGCCCAATGACATAAACCCCATCCGGTCGTTCAACTAATTCCTAAACTTCAAGACATTTGAATTGGTTGAATTCATCTTGCATTGATTCAATCTAGTTGTCGTAAGTGAGAGCTTGTTTGATGTTTTTAGGTTCTTCATGACAAACGGTTAGAGCATAAATGCAATGTTCGGCATCGGAGTGAAGTTTCTGTCTAGTCATAACTGGAGCTGTTGGATGACCAATAATGTTGACAATTGGATGGTCACGAGTCCAATGATGTGTTGAAGGGTGAGGGTTATGAAACTGCTGCATATTAGTTGGTTCCAAGTTGCGTGTTGACGACTCAGCAATATCTGAAAGGTTCGGAGTCGGAGCAAACGGATTGAAGAACGCATTTGGATCATAATTTGCAGGTTCGGGTACTTGTGGTTGGTTCAGATCTTCAGTTGGGTTGTTGGTCTTGGAAGCGGTTTGTTCTTCTATTGTTGGTGATTCAGTCGGGGGTGCATCGGGTGTTACTATTGTAGTTGTAGTAACCGTTGTATCAGGTACTTGAATATTATCAGGTTGAGCAGCGGAACTAGTGGATACATCTGGTGCACGTGTCTCAAATGAATCATCGAACAAAGGAGAAAACAATGTTTCCAATTCTCGACGATTTAGTGACAACGGTTCAGCTGAAGAATTTGGAAAGTTTAGACGGTTGGTTGCGGGTCCTAAGTTGTTTTGCTCAGAAGCCATATTTGTGAGCTCATCGAAATTAGCATGAATAGTCTCCTGAATCTCTCTAGTACGACGGTTGTAGATTCGAAATCCTTTTTAGTTTTCACAATATCCAATGAAGATACCGACGTCAGCCTTTGCTTTAAGTTTTCCAAGATCATCACGATCATTATTTGGATAGCATAGAGAACCAAATACATGAAAGTGTTGTATCTTAGGCTTTCGTTTGTGAACAATTTCATACGGTGTGACTTTATGACGTTTATTGATCATACAACGATTTTGGGTGTAACATGCAGTTGAGACGGCTTCTGCCCAAAGATAATCTGGTAATTGAGCATTAATGAGCATCGTTCGTGCGGCTTCCACTAACGTTCTGTTGCGTCTTTCGACCACTCCATTTTGTTCAGGAGTCCGTGCAATTGATGTTTGATGTTCAATTCCAACTTTCTCAAAGTAAGCACGAAGAGTTTGATTCTTGAATTCAGTTCCATTATCTGTTCTTACGATTCTGACTGTGTTGCGAAGTTGAACCTGAATTTTCGTGAGAAAGGTGATTATCATCGATGGAGCTTGATCTTTACTTCGAAGAAAGTAGACCCAAGTCCATTTGGAGAATTCATCGACTATCACAAGAATGTATCATTTCCCATTGATCGTTTGTACTCGCAATGGGCCACATAAATCCATATGAAGAAGTTGAAGAACATGATCGGTACTTGGTTCTGGTTTTGAACTTAGATGTGCACGTTTGCTCTTTCCTTGTTCACAAGCGGGACATAAGTGATCTTTTGCATATCTGAACCTTGGAAGACCGTCAACTAGTTTATGGCGAGCAAGATCAGTCATAGTTTTGAAGTTGAGATGAGACATGCGTTGGTGCCATAACAAGGATTTTGTCGATTCTGCCTTTGAAAGTAGACAAATGGGAGAGGAAGCGGTCATGTCGGACATTGAAATTGTATAAAGACTGTTTCCACGTGTGCCGGACATCAGATCATTTCCTTGTAGATCACGAACAAAGCATGTTTTCTCCCGAAATGCAACTTCCAGATCACCATCACAAAATTGACCGACTGAAAATAGATTGTGGCCGAGGCCTTCAACATAATAAACACGACTAATTTCGATATTCCCACTGACATAGTCCCCATAACCCATAATTGCAGCGAAATGATCATTCTCGAATCTGACAGTACCAATGAACTTTGAGACAAAGTTTCTTAACAGTTTGAGATTGCCTGTCATGTGTCGGGAGCATCCGCTATAAACAATCCAGAGAAAAATTTGCACCACCTGCATCTCATAAAAGAGACGACGATAGTACAATGGTAAGGGTGGAACCCGAAGAAGTTGTGGGTTCCGTTGGGTTAGAAGCACACATATTAACAATTTTAGGAATCCATTTAAAGTTATGTGTTCTTTGTAACCAACGTTGCCAATTGCAACTAGATTTAGCCTTTTTCTTAGTGAATTCGCTAAGTGATGGCATGTTCCTAGAACTATTGTTCGCAACTACTGGGTTGACTACATCATTTTTAGAAACTACACAAGGCATAAGTCCTAGCACATATTTTGAAGCATTAGTGGGCCTAGATTTCCTGCTTGATGTACGTTTCTTAAAACGAGTTAAAAGAGAATTCGCAACACATTTAGAATGATCACCAGATAACATACTCTTATGACAAAACACACATGAAGCATTAACATTCAAAGCATTTAAAGGTTCATCATTTGTTACACAACGATTAGGATTACAATTTTCCAAATCAGAATCTAAATCTAGTGCAAGATGAGTATTATTCAAATTCCTAGGGTGTTCTTCTACTTCAGACGCTTCTAGTGTCTCTCTTCTACGTTGCAAAATCTTATTCTTCCTTTTCATACATTTACGCTTGGATCTGCTAACGCTAGGAGTGGCAACTATTCCTGTAGAAGTTGAAGGATCCATATTAGAGTTATGAGTGTGTTGTTCTACATTGGTTATGTCTAATGAGTACATTCCTGGTGCAACTACTTTAGTGTTGACAGATTTTCCTTAAGTTCATGTATTTTCTCTTTCAACTCAATGATAATGTGCTTTTTATCTTGAATTCCACTTTCGAGCTTTCTGTTTGAATAGAGATAGTTATCTCGACTCTTTTGCCAATAGTCTGTAACTTCTTGCAATTCTGCAATTTCTTTTTCATATTTAGAAATTTGACTTTTTAATTCCTCATTTTCTTTTTGAAAGGATGTGGAAGTGTTAAGACTTTGCATTTTTAGTTTGAAATCAAGACTTTGGTTTTGACACCATTCAAGTTTTTTGTTGAGTTTAAAAATCTCATTAGAAAGTTTGTTTTGCACATCATCATTGTGTTGTCGGAGATTCATGTTTTCATCTTTTAATGTCTCAATTTGTTTAGACAACAACTCAATATCATCACAGTGATCATCAACAAGCATAGAAGTACCAGATTCATAAAGAGAATTCATAATCACAGAAATTATATCAGCACTAAGAACATGTTCCAAGAGTCGATTAGCTTCTTTTTATAAAAATTGATTTCGACGTTTTTGCTTTAAAATCGCTTGTTCAGTTTCTTGAAACACATTCATCATAGATGAGACCTCTTTTTGAAGTTCCTGTTCCCAGTGGTTAGCACATAGACGCAAGTGTTGAGCAATAGGTAAAAACTGTTTTTGAAACACTTCTCTTTTTTCTCTATCATGAGGAGTAGTAATAGTAAAAACCGTTATTTGAGAGTTGCGTTCTATTGCTTCATCTAATCGTTCAATATATTCCTTGAACGTGTCAAAATACCGAAGTACACGACAACGAGTAGGAAGAGGTTGAAGTTTTTCATTGTTTGGTAAAGGACCGTTAATTTGTACCACTGGTTTAACAGGAGCTACATAAGAAGTAACTTCTTGAGGTTTGATAATGTACCATGGTTGTTCAGATTTCTCTTTTTGAGAGGTAAAAATATCAGTTATTGGAGGCATTTTAGAGTAATCAAAAGGCATATTGTATTTAACATTTTCCATTTTTGATCGACTCTCTTCTTCAATTTCATTTTCTTCTTCACAATCATATACAACAGTACGAACAACAGTATCGTCAAAGAAATGATCTGCACTATATAACTTTGGAATATCTTTGAGTGCTATTCGTAAAAAACATGGTGATTCACTTCCAATTGCAAAGCCGTGACCATTGTTTGTTCGTTTTACTGAAAACTTTTGAATTGCTNCACAGAAATTATATCAGCACTAAGAACATGTTCCAAGAGTCGATCAGCTTCTTTTTATAAAAATTGATTTCGAAGTTTTTGCTTTAAAATCGCTTGTTCAGTTTCTTGAAACACATTCATCATAGATGAGACCTCTTTTTGAAGTTCCTGTTCCCGGTGGTTAGCACATAGATGCAAGTGTTGAGCAATAGGTAAAAACTGTTTTTGAAACACTTCTCTTTTTTCTCTATCATGAGGAGTAGTAATAGTAAAAACCGTTATTTGAGAGTTGCGTTCTATTGCTTCATCTAATCGTTCAATATCTTCTTTGAACATGTCAAAATACCGAAGTACACGACAACGAGTAGGAAGATGTTGAAGTTTTTCATTGTTTGGTAAAGGACCGTTAATTTGTACCACTGGTTTAACAGGAGCCACATAAGAAGTAACTTCTTGAGGTTTGATAATGTACCATGGTTGTTCAGATTTCTCTTTTTGAGAGGTAAAAATATCAGTTATTGGAGGCATTTTAGAGTAATCAAAAGGCATATTGTATTTAACATTTTCCATTTTTGATCGACTCTCTTCTTCAATTTCATTTTCTTCTTCACAATCATATACAACAGTACGAACAACAGTATCGTCAAAGAAATGATCTGCACTATATAACTTTGGAATCTCTTTGAGTGTTATTCGTAAAAAAACATGGTGATTCACTTCCAATTGCAAAGCCGTGACCATTATTTGTTCGTTTTACTGAAAACTTTTGAATTGCTGTCACAGAATTACCAGTTTTATATACAACATTTTGAAATTCTTTAAGCTTATGTTCCAATTCAACAATCTCATCTACGTATGACTTAACTTTTTCTCTGGTTTTGCGTTTATGTTCTTTGAACTCAGCTTGACAATTTGACAACTCAGTTTTAGTTTTTAAAATGACGGCATCAAGTTGTGCAATTTGTTGTTTGTGTTCAAATGCTTGTTTTTCCAGTTCAGAAGCTAAGTTATTTTTAGACTCCATAATTTTAGCAATTTGATGTTCTAACTCTTTTTCGTGAAGAGAAGATTTTTGAAAAGCAACTTCAAAGCCTTTTTCCCGTTGAACAAATTTTTCCGCATTTGCCAGTTGAAATTTATAGCACTCAATATCCCTAGTTAATAATGCATTTTTCTCTTTCAATCTAGCATTAAGCTCTTGACATTTAATATTTTGAGATTGACTAGTCATGAGAAGGGACTGAAGTTCTGAATCTGGACCAGACGAAAGATCAAGTTGTTCAATGTGAGCATTGTTATCATTGTCAGTTTCATTATCTGAATCATCAAATGTGACAACCGGATTAATTTGATAATCATTAAGTATAACTTTTGTGTGCATTTGAGTATTCGTGTGTGTAGATAACAATGATTCATTTTGAACGCCTTGTTCCTTGTTAGATGCAGATGCAGATGGGGAGGCAATTTCATGTATCAGGCATGAGTTAAGATCAGTTACCTGAGATTGACCATCGGTGTCATACACTGGGCCCGAGTCACTTATGTGGAGTTCATGCATGTTGGCCATGAGCATAACAGCAGCTTCCAGATCTTCCATGTCATCATCGGAATGTGCATTAGCCATGAAGCTGTTGTCGTTGGCATTCGTATTGCTGCGGGCTTCATCTTTGAGAGCAAGGAGTAATGCCTGCTTGTGATACTTACTGCCTTGAGTTCGTGGTGATGGACATGCAGTTGCCAAGTGACCTATCCCATTGCAGTTATAGCATCTGATGAATGTATTCTCTGATTCAGTATTCCCTGTATCAACAATTTCTGCCTTTTTCTGAGGGACTCCACCATTGTTCCTGAGTCCTCCATTGTTGTTAAACCGTTGTCCAGAATTGGAGTTACCCATATAACCGCCCGATCCAAATCTTCCACTGTTACGATTCTAAATTACAACGCGACCATCGTGAATGACAGCTTGATTCCTTGTGTTTGAAGATGTACGAAGACGATTGTTGGACTTGTTTGAGAATTTGCTGAAAGCTCGAGCAATAAGTGCAATTCCTTGGTTGAGACTGTTAAAGTCCTCATCATCATCGTCATCATTAGCAATGTGTTGTGAAGACAAGGTGTCATTGTTGTCATATGAGGTAAATTGATTCGCAGGAGGGTGCATTGTGGAATCATAAGATGAATACTGAGATGGGTTGTTGAGATAAGCCTGTTCTGGATGATAAACATTGTGTTGTAATGGTGGAGTGGGAACATGTGATTGAGCAACAAGCGCCAAAGAGTTTGTAGGTGGGGGCTGTGAGTAATTTCCTCTGAGAGCGCGATCGTTGTCTACTTCATATTGATGGTGTTTCAGATAGTCATACAACAAACCATATGGTGTCTCATGAAGGTTCTTTGCTAGTCGAACAAATGTCACATACTTCTGCCAATCAGGACTGAGACATCCTAAGAACTTCGTGTTTATAGCAATCTTTGGTAAGATGATATTGTGTCTGTCGAGGTCATTAATGATGTTCGTGAAGCGGTGATAATATGACCCAAGTGATTCCATTGGCTCAATCATGAAATGTGTGTATTCCATGTAAAGTTTTGACTCCATGTCCTCCTGATTCAATTGAGTACCTTCCGTTAGGAGATGAACATGTTCCCATATAGCCTTAGCTATTTTCTGAGCATCAACACTGCGAAAGATCGGATTTGGTATGCCTTGAAGAATGTAAATCATAGCATATTCATCTGCTTCTTTGTGAAGTATTTGTTCAGTAGTAAGTTAAGCATCAGTAAGAGGTCTGTGTGAATCCGTTATGGGTAGATTAGCATTAGGATTACCAGGGACAAAGTTAGTCGGTGTTACAAACGGACCTTCAGTGATAACTTGTCTCATGTATTTTCCATGTAGTTTCTTGAGTTCAAGAAATCTTAGGAATCGACTTGACTACTGAACATAGTTACCGGGTGTGAGCATTGGTGGTGTGTCAAGTGAACCTGCTTCATGTCTTGATAGTTGAGTAGTGATGACTTCGCACATTTAGTCAAACCAATGAGATTGTTTCGACGGTTGAGTGATTTGTTGCATTGGAAATGGTGGAGGTTGAGGCAGTTGTTGATGATGCATCATGACATATTGTTGAGAGACCATTTGATGATATGGATATGATTGTTGAGGTTGTTGTTGTTGATATTGTTGTTGTTGTTGACGAAATAATTGTGTTTGATGATAGGGTCGCTGATGATGAAAGTTGTAATACGGTGGTTGAGACATGATGAAAGACTTGTGTGTAAATGGATCTTGTAGAAGGTATAAGTGTTAAGCCAATTCTCGAAAACTTTCCCAAGTGTGTTCTCGAAACTATGTAGGTTGAATATCTCGAAAGTCTGTCAATGTCCAAAGATCTCGAAAGTTTACCAAAGATCTCGAAAAAATTCCAAAGTTCTCGAAAGTTGCAAGTTATCGAGAAAATTTGAAGAAAATTTCGAAATCTCCAAGGTATTGGAAATAAGAAAAGTTCTCGAAAAATTAGAAAAGATTTCGAAAATTCCAAAGTTCTCGAAAGCAGAAAAAGATTTCGAAAAAATTGGAAAGATCTCGAAAGTTTTCAGATTTTCAAAAATTGATGAAATCTTAAAGAAAGTTGCAAACTTGAACCACTTTTCAAAAATTCCAAAGTTCTCAAAAAAAAGGTACAAGTTACGAATCTTATAATTTTTTTGAAAAAATTTGAAACTTTGTTGGTTGTTTGAGTTTGTAACACAAGTTTGAAGACAAAGATGTGATAGAAACACGAAACAAACAAGAAAGTTGCAAGCTTTTGCAAAAAGTAACGATTAAAAAACACTATTATGGATCGTGTAAAACAAAAACAAAAAATACACCTTCTTCTAGCGATTGATACCACTTGTTAGGTCACCATATTGTAAACACAAGTGTAGAAATAAGATGAGAAATAGAGTTTGGTTGATTAGATCAATATGAAAGGTAAAAGTGCAAGAGTTTTCTTAAGATAATGAAATAACCAACAAGAGATAATGTTTACATAGAGTTCTATTTATAGGTGAGGAGTAGGGCAACACTCATATCCTCCCTATCATGTTCTAAACGTGGGCTTCAAGCCCATTGGACGTGTATTTGGACTCTACACGTTTACATGAATAACTTAGGTAAACTAGCAACCTATTACATGTTCTAAAGTAACCAAGACTTGATAAATATTGATAAACTTAGATCATAACAAGTGTAACGAAACATTTTAACAAAGGTGTAAGAAACGAAAGGAATGGCTCTGAGGGTTTTTCTAAGGGTATCTTACTCTAAAAATGAGAGTAACAAAAGGGTTTATACGGGGGTTAACTAACCGGTGTAGTTAGTTAATATCACATAACATATAAAGGCTTTTTGGGTGTAATCCTAGAATTTTACCAAGTTAGACAAGTCACTCCAATTATATCGATAATACTCATTATGGTGGTCTCGAATAGTATACAAGCCAAGTTCTAAAGTTTACAAGTCACCAGCACACTAAAGTTTTTGATTATAGGCAAAAAGTAATGTTATGTGTGTGGCCATGTAATTTAGACTTAACAAAAACATGCTAAAAATTTTTAAATTTTGATATATTAAGTGCATTTTAAGCATATTTTGAAAAAGTTTGGACAAGTAAGTGTTCTAATTATCCATCCCCCCACTTAAGTTAAACAACGTCCTCGTTGTTTGTTTTAAAGGTTTAAAAACTGGAAAATAAAAGAATTAGAACAGAAAAACTTCCCTGATATTTGCTCGGAATGATCCTCCATTATGCGTTTACGAGCAAAGATCAACTTTCTTGTGGATTAGAACGTTTAAGCTTCATGAATGATGTTTCCACAAAAAGTGCAGGAATCTATAATACCGCCTAGACTTTAATACACCTGAGTTAAGAAGGTTCAAACTTGCATAATACATTAGTAGTTAGTGAAAATAAACCTAAAAATTAAAATTGTAAATCATCAGGTCAGTCGATACGCCGTATCCTATGGAAGAAGATGCGTCGTATCGAGCCTGGAATTAATACGAATCAGAATAAAAGATGCGTCGTATCCTTAAACAGGGATGCGCCGCATTAAATAAACTGACAAAATGTTTTAAAGTTGTGAAATAAAAATGCTGAAAAATAAAATAAGATATGACCAGTGCAGATGATACGCCGCATTCCATGGTGGAGATGCGCCGCATCTTCTGCAGGTCTGACAGACCCGACACAAAACAGAAAATTGATAAAAAGTTCCGGGTTGTCTCCCGGTCAGCACTTGTCTTTATTCCAGAGTCTTCAAGTTAGACTCATGTTCAGCTCCTATTATGTTCTTGTCAAACTCGACAACCTCTTTAGCTGTGTTGTCGATGTAATTATCAAAGTACTTCTTTTCAGGTCGTGCCTTTGGAACAAAACTTCCTTAATCGCTCTTGACAATTGGTGCACTTCAATTGCCAATTCTCTAATCATATTTTCTTGTTCCTTCAGCAACAATTCATTAGTGATCTTGAATTCTTTGATAAAAGTTTGATTCTTGGTCTTCCGAACCAGCTTGGAGAATATCAATGATGATTCTTGAAACACAAAACAAATAGGCTTTGCAGTAAAAGATTTCAAAGAGACAGAAAAGTTGATTAGAATATTCTCCGTTCGGGATAAATAAAAGTTGTTGATATCTGCAGATGATGCGCCGTATCCTGGAGAAAGGATACGCCGTATCTTATTTCGTTAAAATTACACCAGACTTTTATTTTAGAAAATAGATACGCCGCTTTTGAATTAGAATGCGCCGTACCTGTCAGATATCAAAAATCAATTATATTTATAAAAATTAAATGCGCCGTATTAGCAAAAACTAATGTGCCGTATTTTCGATACGGTTCAAAATACAAGATTTTTGATTTAGTAGATGCGCCGTATCGATAAAAATCGATGCGTCACTTCTGTTTAATAATTCAAAAACTGTTTTTAATTTAAATATTAAATACGCCGTATCTGTTAAAACAGATGCGTCGCATGGCGTTAGGGTTTCGAAAAATTCTTTATTAAAAACAGAATACGCCGTATCTTGGGGAAAGATGCGTCGTACTCGAGTTATTAAACGCGTTGTATTTTTATAAAATTAAAACGCAATACGCCGCATCCGAGAAACAGATGCGCCGTATCGTTTGTATCAGCACAATACAACGACAGCAGTAAGTACAAGAAAGAAAAAATAAAAATAAAAATTACAGAAAATAAAACACACAAAAAACAGTAAATATGCAAATTATACAATAAATGCAATCTATCTAATATACAACAAGTTAGGGGTTAGTGTCTAAAAACCTAATAAAAAGAAAAACTAATTAAAATACTAATAAATTTAACAGATAATAACAATTCACTCCCTGAGAGCGGCGCCAAAAACTTGATGCGCGTGATGTGTCGTTGTGGTTTAGCAGTGTTAATGCCTATTCAAGTTTTACATTTATATTTAGCCGACTTATCAATAACACACACACTTAACGAGCAGTGTACCCGGTCAGTTTGTATATAATGGTAAGCAGAGTGTCGATCACTAAGAGTGGAACGTATTATCTAGTTATCCTAATCAGTATTTTAATATCTAAGTTAGCTTTACAGTCTAATATAACGAAAGGGGTTCAGCCTAAGAGACTGGCACAGTTTGGTTATTTAATTAAACAGTAAAAACTAATGAGAACAAATCAGCGAATAGCATACACGTACACAGATAGATAATAGAGACAATAAGAAGACCTGTCCTGATAATTAAGCAGCTTGTCACTTGTTTTATTGCTAGTTTTATATGAAGTGTATGTAATTAAGCCCGTACTCGTTGGTTTCCTTATATCGGCGAGTAAACCCTTAATGATTACTTATGAATATCCTACTTATTCAAAGACATCGGATTAAATAGGCGAGGAAGGGGTATGGCGGCCCAAGCAGTGCTCAGCTAGACACAGAGGTAATCAATGCACTAATATAAATTCACCAAAGACATCAAACATATAAACTTTAATTGATGGGAAAGCAATTTTAAGGCGGGCATTTGATTTTGCGTACTCACAAACTACCGGCCATCAATCCTGATGAATTAAATCTTACTATTACAATAAAACAAAACTACTTGATGAATTGGATATCAGCACAATACAACGACAACAGTAAGTACAAGAAAGAAAAAAATAAAAATAAAAATTACAGAAAATAAAACACACAAAAAACAGTAAATATGCAAATTATACAATAAATGCAATCTATCTAATATACAACAAGTTAGGGGTTAGTGTCTAAAAACCTAATAAAAAGAAAAACTAATTAAAATACTAATAAATTTAACAGATAATAACAATTCACTCCCCGACAGCGGCGCCAAAAACTTGATGCGCGTGATGTGTCGTTGTGGTTTAGCAGTGTTAATGCCTATTCAAGTTTTACATATATATTTAGCCGACTTATCAATAACACACACACTTAACGAGCAGTGTACCCGGTCAGTTTGTATATAATGGTAAGCAGAGTGTCGATCACTAAGAGTGGAACGTATTATCTAGTTATCCTAATCAGTATTTTAATATCTAAGTTAGCTTTACAGTCTAATCTAAAGGGGTTCAGCCTAAGAGACTGGCAAAGTTTGGTTATTTAATTAAACAGTAAAAACTAATGAGAACGAATCAACGAATAGCATACACGTACACAGATAGATAATAGAGACAATAAGAAGACCTGTCCTGATAATTAAGCAGCCTGTCACTTGTTTTATTGCTAGTTTTATATGAAGTGTATGTAATTAAGCCCGTACTCGTTGGTTTCCTTATATCGGCGAGTAAACCCTTAATGATTACTTATGAATATCCTACTTATTCAAAAACATCAGATTAAATAGGCGAGGAAGGGGTATGGCGGCCCAAGCAGTGCTCAGCTAGACACAGAGGTAATCAATGCACTAATATAAATTCACCAAAGACATCAAACATATAAACTTTAATTGATGGGAAAGCAATTTTAAGGCGGGCATTTGATTTTGCGTACTCACAAACTACCGGCCATCAATCCTGATGAATTAAATCTTACTATTACAATAAAACAAAACTACTTGATGAATTGAATACATGCAGGACCTTCTTACAGCTCTAAGATCTTCATTTGGGGTGTGTCTTGTGTTGCTTGTTCGTCTGAATTCGCCTCCTTAGGGTTATGGTGCACCCAAAATTCGTCTAGGTCTTGGGGTATTTATAGTTTCTGTCTGAGGGTTCGATGCGGCGCATGTAATGAGCAGATGCGGCGCATTGACTTAACTTCGCGTGGGGTCCAAGCTTATTATATTCTGGAATATTCGTACACCGCCATTAGATGCGGCATAACTTGAATCTTTATGTGGCGCATGTCCTTCAGTTGTCTTGGATTGTTTCTGGTGAAGTCTTGATAGTGATACGCCGTATGTCAATTGTGTGATGCGGCGTATCTGGAGTAGAACGAGCTTGATCTTCTTCTTTGACCAAAGTTTCATATGCGACGCATGGTAGAATTCCATGCGGCGCATTCTTCAAAGTCAGGCAATAGTCTTCGAATTCATCTAAGTATGATATTGCGGCGTATCTGTTGAGTTGGATACGGCGCATCTTCTGGGTTTCAGTAGACTTTTGACATCTTGCTCATTTTGCTCCGTAATTAGTCCAAAATCGCCAAGTTTCACCTTTTACCTGTTTTTACCTGAGAACCACTAAAGTAAACATTAAAGAACCGATTCTCATACATAATATAGTAAAACAAGTTAAATAAATAGGATAAATGATGATAATAAAATGTACTTATTTGAGTTCATCAATATTTATCTATGCTACCATCCACTTTCATCTTCCTTTTAAGGATCTATTTACATCCTAATGCTTTCCATCCAGGAGGCAAATCAGTTAATTCCCAAGTATCATTATGCATGATGGAATAAATCTCACTTTGAACAGCTTCTTTCCAAAAAGCAACATCCCTAGAAGCCATTGCTTCACCCAAGGACCTTGGATCCTCCTCAATAATGAAACAATATTCACGTTGAGATAAAGTCTTATCTCTTGTTCCTTCAAGTCTTCAACTAAATAAAGTTGAAAATCATAACCAAAAGACTAGCTTTTCTTGTTCTAGTGCTTTTCCTAGGAACAGATGTACCAGGTACATCATCAGTACCTTCAACCTCATCTTCAGCTATCTTACTTGAAGATGGCTGAACCATACCTCTTGGTCTAGGTATAGACGTAAATCATTCTTCATCAAATATAGCATCTCTTGACTCTATTATAAAGTTCACCAATACATAATCATTATGTTCTATAACATAAAACCTATAACACTTGGAATGCTCAGCATATCCAATGAAGATACAATCTATACCTTTCTCGCCCAGATTTTTCATTTTGGGTTCAGTTAGCCTTACTACTGCTCTACAACCCCAAACCCTCAAATAAGTCAAATTTGGTACCTTCTTGGTCCAAATTTCACAAGGCGTTTGCTTACTATTTTTGTTTGGAGTTCTATTCAAAATATAACAGGCTGTCAACATAGCCTCACCCCAAAATCCTTCACTTAGTCCAGAATAGGATAACATGGAATTCACCATTTCCTTTAAGGTCCTATTCTTCATTTCAGCCACCCCATTCTGTTGTGGTGTGTAATGAGTCGTGGTTTGATGTATTATTCAAGTTGATTGGAAATAAACTAGATCATAATACTCACCACCTCTATTAGTACGCAATACTTTTATCAAATCTTGTATTTGAAGTTCTACTTCTTGTTTATAAATTTTAAATTTATCTAGAGCTTCATGTTTAGCATGCAGTAGATAGACATAACAATATCTAGATGCATCATCAATAAAAGTAATGACGTACTATTATGTCCTAGTGAAGGATTGGCATGAAAATCACACAAATCACTATGTATGAGATCTAATACTTTGCTTTCCCGATTAACACCTTTAAATGGTTGTCTAGTGATCTTTGTTAACATACAAGTCTTGAAACTTTCATTTGACATATCAAAAGCAGGTATTAAACTCATTTTAGACATGTCTCTCATTCTCTTGTAATGAACATGTCCTAGTCTAGCATGCCATAATTCAGATTTGCTTAAACTATTGCTATTACTAGAAGTAATCATACAAGCAGAAGCATTAAACAAAGGATAATTAAGATTTAATCTAATCATACCATTACATACATAACCAAATCCAACAAATGAACCATGTCTTGACAAGATATACTTGTCACTTTCCAACACTTGTTTGTAGCCACACTTATTCAACACAATTTCAGAAACAAGATGTTAGACCCGTTTCCCGAATACAAATAGGCCCCACCTTAGATGAATTGATTAAGGCCTAACGTGATTGGCTAGTCAAACCCGATAGTCAACTTATGGTCAAAAAGGGTGTTGGAAGGTTACAGAAATATGATGCATAAACTCAAGGGGCTAAAGTTGTTAAGTTGTAAATGAGTTATAAAGTTAATGTGGCCAAAATAGAAGAAAAAGGACATGAAGGACCAAGAGTGTCAATTGAGAAATAGCTTTAGTATTAAGAAAGCTTCACACTTAAATTTCCAGACATTCTCAAAGTTCCAGAGTGTTTTTGGTGATGGCGGTTAAAACAAAGGAGGAGGGAAAACCATGATTTCCTGATGATCAATTGAAGAAATATTGAGATACTAATCAAAGGGATATAGCCCTAGCAATGATCTTATAAGATTACAAGAAGGGAGAATGATGATATATGATGTTGGTGTAATGATACTTAGCTTGGATGCTAAGGTAAGTAATCTTGGTTACTATGTGCTTAATGTGAAAGTCATGTTACTATGTGATTATGAATGAAAGTGTTAAGGTTGATTATAGTTGTTAAAAGTATGGTGAAGTAAGGAAATGACTAGTTGAAAGACTTAGTTTAGTCTTGACTAAAGAAAGATTAAAGTATGTGTTATGGTTTTATGTGTTAAAGGTTATGATGTGCTTATGTGTTCATATTGCATATATGATGATTGACATGTTAATCATGTATTAACCAATTACTTACTAAGTGAAAGCTTACTGTTATAGTTGACAATGTTTTGTAGGTTCTTTTGGAAGTGCTATGGCTTGGATTAATGCTTAAGAATTGAAAGTTCGGATATTAGAAAGTTTGTATGTATATGGAAGCTTAGGTAGAATACCGAGCTCAAGGTCAACGTTGTACCCCCGAGAGTCTTTTAATGGTCCATGTTTTTGGTTATTATAAATCCTTTGTGTGTGTTGTCTCTAAAAATTGAAAGTTTGTATGTATATGGAAGCTTAGGTAGAATACCGAGCTCAAGGTCAACGTTGTACCCCCGAGAGTCTTTTAATGGTCCATGTTTTTGGTTATAGTCAAATGTGTCAAATGCTTGTTAAAGAAATGGTTCAAAGTGTTTATGATAATATTTAAAGGGGTGTTTGGAATAGGTGTATATAATTACCCATTTTGGGTAAAGCGGGTCATATGTCTATGGAATAGGTTTAATATGTTATGTTAACAATGTTGTTTAAGTTTGGTGTACATGGAAGTGGTGGTATAAGTCATTTTCAGGAAAATGGGTCAAAATGTGCAGGTGTGCAGAAAAAGGTGTATTTTAGACAAGAAAAAGGGATAATTTAGACTAATACATGGGGTATTAGTGTCTCTTTCTAATTTCAGGAAAAAGGGTGTATTTTAGATGGAAAAAAGGGGTAATTTAGACTAATACCTGGGGTATTAGTGTCTGTTTAAAAATCGTGTAAATTTTAATCCGTATGTTGTCATGGGTTGTGTCATCTATCATTTGAAGGTAATGAATTCGAGTACCATTTAAAAATGGTTTCAAAGTCTAAGTATAAACGGATTTTTGTCAATGGTCAAAGGAGGATTGAAATGGTCGTCAAGGTCAAGTCGTTTCCGCGCAAAAGTTTTAATTCATTGTCAAAATGGGCACGGAGTGTAACACAAGATTCTTTCGAATCCCAGGTACATACAATACATTATCTAAACATAAAGTTTTTCCAGAAGTGAAAGTCAATAAAACACGCCCTATTCCTTTGATTGGTTTAGTTGCAATGTTTCCCATCTTCACAAATGATCCATCTTCAATCGATTTACATACTTGAAACTAACGAAGATCCTTTCAAACATGACTTGTTGCACCCTAATCAACCCACCAAGCAACTTCATCATCCTGAACATAAAATGCATCAGAAATTACAGAAACATAATGTAAAACATTATCAAAATTCTGCATAAAATCAGAATTATAACCTTGTTGCTTTTCAGGATCCTTAGACCCACTTGAACCAGCGCCATCCTTGCCCTTACGAGAGTGACAATCCTTCTTCATATGACTATGCTTGTTACATTTCCAACAAGTCATAGTAGCCTTCTTGTTGGCAAATTTATCATCACCACTTTTGAGCTTTCTTTTATTTTTATTGTTGTTGAAATTTTTGGCTCCATCTCCTTTAACCATGCTGACAGAAGATGATCCAATTTGGTTCTTTCCTTTAGGATTATTATCAAGTTCCAGATTTCTTAATCCTTCCTCAATTCGTAAATGACTACCGAGTTGAACCAAATTTAACTCTTCCTTTTTATGTTTCAAACTATGTTTAAATTCTTTCCAGGAAGGGGGCAGTTTATCAATGATAACTGCAACCGAGATGGCCTCATCCATCATCAAATTGTGTTGGGTATACTGTCCCAGAATCCTTAACATTTCATGATATTGCTCCATGACAGGCCTGGTATCAACCATCTTGTAATTCATAAAATTACTAACAAGAAACTTCTTTGAAGAAGCATCTTCTGCCATGTATTTGGACTCTAGGGAATCCCATAGTGCTTTTGCAGATTCAACATTTTGATAGACATCAAATAGGGAATCAGACATACCGTTTAGAATGTGACCACGACATATGTAGTCGTCATTCTCCCATTTCATCCTCTTCCTAGTCGTCTCCAAAGTTTCATTCTCATACCATTCGGGACTGGGTGTACTTAGAACGTACATAACTTTCAGGGTGGTAAGAAGAAAGTGCATCTTCCTTTGCCAGCGACAAAAGTTCTGCCCTTCAAACTTTGCCAACTTATCGAACTTGCTCGTCATATCCTTCACTGATTCTCCGTTCGTCATGATCACAGATACTTCGATCTTTGTTAGAAATTTAGTAGGATCATATTAATCTGAGAGTCGTGTAAACACTTTCAGATCGAAGTATTTCGATGGTTCTATCGAAATCTCAAATCGGATAAAACTCAGATTTAGAAACGAGAATATGTTTTGTTGTTATGAACAGAACCCGATACGATGATGAATATATGACCAATAAACCGAAAATGGTTATAACTGCATAAATGCTATGCAGTTATTATAACCACCAAAGCAGTATAATTAACGAGCAAAATATAGGGTCAAAATTACGGGAATTTTATTTTCAAGTGCGTCTTTAACATAGCACTTTATACCAAATAAAAAATCCCTTGGACCCTGCCAGGGGCTGCCGCCCCTGGAACCCCGCTACTGGGGGCGCTGCCCCCGGACCCCCATGATTCGCGGCTTCGCCCACGAATGATAATCATAACAACGTCATACAAGTGTGCACTCCGCACAACCCCCGACTTGTTAAACATTTATCATGATTACACATTGGTCAATTAAGTCAATCCATTACACTTAAATCATATTTATGATGCAAAACACCAACAGATTTTGCAAATGACTTGTTACTTTATAGTAATAAGATTTATGCAAGACTATTTGACATCTTTTATTTCGGGTAAAAGAATGATCAGGAACAAGGCCACTCGGTGTATTTTGAAGGCCTCATGCCATAATAAAAATGTAGAGCTTAGAATACGTCTTTATTTAACATATTCTCAAAACACTACTAGATACTTTATGATACACATAGACGGAGCCAAGAAATTAAATTAAAAGGGGCCAAAATTTCATGTAAATGAACTATTTTTAATTTTTTCGTTAACTTTACACTAATTTGACTTGCATCTTGACTATTAAGAGCTCAACAACACAACTAACCAATAGTTTGACTCATATTATCTAGCGGTACCAAAAGTAAGAAATAATACAAATTTCAAAGTAACCAATAATACGAATTTCAAATTGTTAAAACTTGGTTCATAGCCCACCATTTTCATAACTTTACGAATTACTAACTTTTCAACCCGGCCAATTGGTGTTTAAGGTACTGTCACAAATACATAGATGAAATATGATAGCATCAAGTAGTAACATGTTTTTGTTTTCAAAATTTTACGATTATTGCTCATTTTTATAGTGTTTATATTATATTTGGTACTTAATTGCTATAAATTTGCATTTTAGTATTAATCTGGAGCTGTGGTGCAATTCTCGCGAAAAAGATCAGAAAAGAACTAAAAATAAGCTAAAAAGTGAAGAAATGTGAGTTACAGTCAGAGTATACGGTGAATAGGATTTCCTATGTGTATGCCGTATACATACTAGTACCCGGTGGTTTTTCTAAGTATGGAAGATTATACGGTGTATACAAGTTCGCATGTATACGTCGTATACAAGCGAATACATGAAGACGTGAAAGTGAGCACAAGGTTTATACGACTTATACAAGTTCATATCTATACGCCGTATAGAAGAATCAAGTAAATAAATGAAGTCGAAAGATGGAATCAAGCGTAAGAGATGTCTCTATATGATGTTGTAGTTTCTTTGGAACTATATCATATTGTAGTAGTTTAAAAGGAAAGGGTAAGAGTGGGAGAAAAGAAAATTAAACACAATTAATGAGTAATACAAGTAATACTTTGAAGAGGAATTGTTAACATTGAATGAGTTTTAACCCACGCCACTATAACGAAAAACCTTTCCTCTTTCTATTCTTCCATTTAATTGCGGTAAAAACAAATTAGAGAATGAGTGGGCAAATTGAATAGCATGAATAAATTCATTGTTGTGGGCCTTTATGTATATTGATTAAACGATCACGAAGAACCTTGGTTAAACCGTGTACATTTAAGTCAAAGAATAGACCTCTCCAAATATCTTGAACATGAAAAACCTAATCATGTTATTCAGCCATATGTTTCAATTCAATTTAATAAAACAAAACTTTTCTTTTCACTTCTATATTGGAATTGATTTGTCACACAAAATTTTGATTCATACACACTATTTTATGTATGGATGAGCAAAATAACCAGAGAACCGGAGAAGAACCGAACCGGATCCAGAACAGATGGTTTCGGTTCTTGAGTTTGAGATTTTTCGATTCTTGGATCGGTTTGGTTCAGGTCATCAGTTCTCGGTTCTGAAACTGAATACCCAATAATTCTTAAAACGTGTATTTTTCTTTTTTTTTTTAACGGCGAATTTTATTAGAACAGCTAGCAAGAAGCTAGAACATTACAAAGAGACAAGATGAGGGTTTTTAAGCCACTCAATCCAGCTAAAAGAAGCTTTACATCTATAACGACACCCGATAAAAAGAACGAAACACCACATATTCAAAAATGACCACCTTTGAGGGAAGATCCGGACCAAAAATACTTTGTTATGGAAATTCCAAACATGCCACTAATCACATAGCAAACTCCTTCGAGAATCTGCTTATACTTTATCGAAATCCGAAGATTCAAAATCCAATCTAACCACTCAAAACATTTCATGGGATTTGTTTCTAAAAGCATAAGCAAGCAAGTGACAGTTCTTTGTTAAATCTAACAAAACTGTAACTCGGTTCCGTTCTGGTTATCTGGATCTTTAGCTCATTCATATCAAAGACGATGAGATTGTAAAAGATATGGAAGAACAATTAGAGAAACTAACCGGAAGTAATAAAAAGAAACAAACGGTGAAATCATAGACAATTTTGATTTGGTTGGACAAAGTTTGAAGTAATTTTATTTTGTTTTTCAGATTGTTATTCATTATTGTTTTGTTAAAAAATCTGAACAATGTGAAACTATTGGATGATTGTTTGTTTGGGTTTACTTTTGTTGTTAAATGTTATTTTAAACTTACTTGGTTGAAAACGATTAAAAATTCATTTTTTTGATGTTTTTTATTAGCCTAATTCATTAGTGCACAAGATTTTTTATTTAATTTTTAGAAAATTGGTTTCTAGCCGGGTAGACCTGAAGAACCGGAACCAGAACTAGAATTGGAACCGAAAACTACATTCGGTTCGGTTCTCTGTTCCTACTTTTCACAAAATTCGGTTCTCGGATCCATCGGGTCCGGAGCTCATCCCAATTTTTATGCATTAAATAATTATAATAGAATTTTGCTTCACGAGGCGACATAAACCCGTGCGTTGCACCGATTGGTTTTGGGTTGAATATATACGTGTTTTGTACATAATGTTGGTGCATACTATTGAATAAGCAGATGGTGTAATTTAGATGCCTTATAGAGATTTTTATATTTTTTTTATTGTATTGTTCTTTCATTTTAGTTTATGTAATTAGTTACATGTAAGGTATTGCATTTGATGTTATCATAACTTTTGTATTTAAATTAGTTTATTTACATTAAAAGGTTTGAATAAGCAGATGGTGTAATTTAGATGCCTTATCGAGATTTTTATATTTTTTTTATTGTTATTGTTCTTTCATTTTAGTTTATGTAATTAGTTACATGTAAGGTATTGCATTTGATGTTATCATAACTTTTGTATTTAAATTAGTTTATTTACATTAAAAGGTTTGTACGTAATGTTGGTGCAGACGGTTGAATGAGCATATGACGGAATTTAGATGCCTTTTAGATAAG